>PVKU01010150.1:0-54768 GCA_004027475.1 Anoura caudifer
TGTATTTTATATGAACTATAATATTTACTTATCTAAATAGTAGTAGACCTAGGATGTTTTATCTGTTTTTCTCAAGGTACAAAGGTGATCATTAAAACATAACATATATAATAATCCTTATCTAAAGAATTAGATTTTAAATGTTTACCCTCTACTTACACTAAAATGAAGTACTTTTAAGTTTGGTCTCACCTATCTGAAATAGTTTCAAAGACTTTATTTCACATACTTGGCTAATATTGTTATATACAAATATTATCATCATAAATAGATTCTTTTAAATCAAAACATGAGTTTTTATTTACTTATGTTACCTCTAAAAGTAAAATACTTATTAAATTTGCATATGCAGATAAATTGAAATTTTCTATGAAAGATTTCTATGAAATCTTCTCCAGTCAAATCAAAGCTGAGAATTATGATTTAATAATAGGCCATGATTTTAAGGCTATAATTGATATTCATAAATATAGATATTGATTTATATAATAGGTATGAAAGGAACATAAGAGACTGCCTATAGATATGATTAATTCATGGTGAGATATCAATAATAATCATTAACCTGGAAGTAACTGCAAATAGCAAAAAGAATTGAACATGGACAATGCAGTCTAGTTGAAAATAAAACAATATTTGAATAGCACTTTTAAAATTTACAAAGAGCTTTTAAACCTGTTATCCTATGTGATTTCTAGAAAATCTTGGAAAAAAGGGTGCTATTCCTATTATTTTGGAAGAAAACTGTGACTCTAAAAGTCTTCATTGATTATTTGAAGAAATTCATGTTTAAATTTGGAGGTTAAAGTTGTAAAAACAAATATGAACTCCTGGGTATTACTTAAAATTAATATTTTGACAAAAAATTGAGAAATTTCATAATTTTAATTTATGTTTTAAATTTTACTTTTTCTTTGGGTGTGTATTTTATGTAAGAAGACATATTTTTAAAGAAAAACAGAGAACTTACAGGTAAGCCACGTTTCCCAGCTCGACCAGGTGGTCCTATGGGACCCCGTGAACCCTAGAAGAAATTTTTACAAATATTGATATGTAAAAAAATGCGTATACTATGTAGATATAGAATTCAAAATCTATATATTTGTAGTTGGGTATTTACTTATGTTTATGTTTATCTATGTATACTCTTATGGCTAATGAATTAAAACCAGACTAATATCCCTAGTATAGAATGTGCTCACTGTAGCTCCAATGGTACTTCTGCAATCAACTTTATTAGTTGACTTCCCTGAATGATCATCTTAGTTGATTACGGTGAACTATTACTTGCTTAAATTTAACATGATTTCCTATAAATCACAACGTTGTAGGTGATGAAAGTCAAAGCATTAGAATTTTTGAATACCTATTAGAAATCAAGCATTTTCCTCTAAGAGGAGCGCAAAATTAACTCATAATTAATTGCTTATCATTCTTTGGTTAGAGTCCTTAATCAAGAACACACATGTTTGTACACATGCGTATCTAGAATACTGTTTGTTACTATCAGTGTAGAACTGACTGTCCTTACCGGATCTCCTCTTTGCCCTGCGTCTCCGGGAGCACCAACGGGGCCGGGTGTTCCGGGGGCACCCTGAGAGCCTGGCAGACCAGCAGGCCCGGGGTCCCCACGATCACCCTGACAAGAATAACCATGATATTATTCTTTTGATATTTATTCTAAAACAATGGTATTCTATATGCCCATACTATTCATGATTAAAGAGTACTTTTAAAAATTTTGTCATTTATTATTTTACTTATAATTAATTTAAATAGTTTATTTACTTATTTATAAATCAAACTGAAAAGAATAAGATTATTTATTTCTCCTCAGTTTCAGACCTCATTGCTCCCCCTCACTCCTGCCCTATTACTCCCATGGTCAAAATTGCTGGAATACAGGAGTGGTCACCTCCAGAATTTAGCATGTGTTTAGAGCACAGGTCCTTCACATCAGGGTATCTGTACTCTTGGAATAAACAAAGACTTGCACAGAGTGTGAAAACAGAATATTTTAAGGAAACCACTTTCCAGATTTTCAACTCCATATTTTCCAGATTGGAGCGTCCCTCCCCACTCCTCTTAAATAATTACCCTTCTCCCACCATATGAAACAAAAGCAGACATCACACCATATGCAATCTTACGGCAGCACAATGCCCCAACAAGTAAGTGCCTCTGGTACTAAGCTAAGGAACTTTTCCAGAATGCACAGTTTACTTGAGAATAAAGCAAAGAAGCATTGGAAAAAAAAGAGGCTGCTCCTTATCCAAGTGACCCACTTATGACAAGCCTCCAAAATATTACTTTGTCTTCTTAAGAAATTAAAAGTAAAGGGGAAGGGTCATCAAGGAAGATGTATAAAGGACCCATGAAAAAACAATGGCGGGGGACTGAATGTGGGAGGTTGGGGTGGGTAGGGAGGGAGAGAATAATGGGGAGAAATAGGGACAACTGAAATTGAACAACAATTTAAAAAGTCAAAAGTGAGATGATTGATTGTTATGTGACCATGGATTAACACAATTAATGGAGTCAGACCATTTTTTTCTTACAGAAATTGCCTTATTTGATTTGTTTGGCAACCAGGATAAACTTGAGCACTTAGACTGGGGAAAAGACACGTAATACATTGAAAAAGTCAAATTGGCAGCTCTAATATTTTGAAAGAAACATACAAAAAGCAAATATACGTTTAGAAAATACCAAGAGCCCTTGCTGCTGTGGATCAGTGGATTGAGTGCCAGCCTGCAAACCAAAGGGTCACCGGTTCAACTCCCAGTCAGGGCACATGCCTGGGTTGTGGGCCAGGTCCCCAGTATGGGGTGCTTAAGAGGCAACCACATGTTGATATTTCTCACCCACTCTTTCTCCCTCCCTTCCCCTCTCTAAAAAATAAACAAATAAAATCTTTAAAAATAATAATAATAAAAGAAAATACCAGGAAATACCTCCTTTGCAAGTATTTAAACTAATGATTAAACTAAAATGTGATGGAAACTTTAAATGCACATAGGGGTTCACAGATATTCAAAATTATACCAGGGCATAATTCAGCAAAATCTTTGAAGACTAATGCACTAAACAATACGTACTGACCAAAAGAAAACCCCAGATGTCAAGAAAATTTATATTCCCTGCCTTTATAGTAGATGGCGGGTACCCCAAGGATCCTCAGAATTCCTGCTCCCTCTGAATGCCTACTAGTTTCTTTAAATATGTGATTTAAAACACAAATATATTAATCATATTTAAAGTATTTGAAAACTGAGGTTCAGAAAATGTGTTCAAGGTCACATGGCTAGTTACTTAAGTAATGAAGATTCCAATCCAGGTCTGTCTGGCTTCATAGTCTGTTCTGCTCTTAGAGTGGAAAGAGCCCTTACATTATACTAGACACTGGAACAGGGGCTATTTTTGCCTTCCATGCGTTGAGATGCAGTCTGAGACAACTGTGCGACTACCTGTAGGGCCTGGAGCTTCTGATAAAGTTGGGGATGTTTCCAGTTCAGTTCATGTCTAATTTAAAAACCCATCAGGAAATATACAATTCTTAGAAAGCCACATGGTTTATTTCTTCACGGGGCATTCACTTTAGTAGGTGAAGAAAGAAATGTAGATGTCACACAGGTCCCGTACTTTTGCGAATGAGTTTGAAATTTAGACCACCTCATAGGTATCCTCACTCAAAGCCTTCATGTTGCACAAAACATGAAAGCAATTTGGTTTCCTGCTCTTAATAAAAAATGCCATCTGATTTTGCTGTGTATTAAAATTTCATTTCATTTACAAGAGCTACCAAAATTATAACATTACAAAAAAGGTTGATTCTATCAGGAAAGTCAGGGTTGTTTTGGATCTATGAAGAGAAAGAATAGCTTTTTACTCTTTAATATTATAAAGATTTCAAGTTTACATTACTCCACATTTATTAATCAGTGAAATTGTCCTTACACGTTCTCCAACAGCACCATCCCGTCCTGGAGTACCGTCATTACCAGCCGGACCCTATAAACAATCATATTTTAAAAAATGAATTGAGCAGTTAAAAAATTCTCATTCCAACTGCCAGAAAAATTACAGCATGTTTATACCTCCATTCTGTAAATTCTAATTATCATTTGTGGAAATCTGAGTGAAAGGAAAGCTTCTGCTATTGTTTCTAGCACTTTGAATTGATTGCAAAATTTATGTTCTTAATCTAAACTCCTGTGTGGTTTTTTTTGTTCTTGTTGTTTGTTTGTTTGTTTGTTTTGCCCTGGCTGGTGTGGCTGAGTGGATTGAGTGCCAGCCTGCAAACCAAAGGATTGCTGTTTAGATTCACAGTCAGGGCACGTGCTTGGGTCGCAGGCCAGATCCCCAGTAGGGGTCACACGAGAGGCAACCACACATTATTGTGTCTCTCCCTGTCTTTCTTCTTCCCTTTCTCTCTCTCTAAAAATGGATACATAAAAAATTTTTAAAAATAAATTCTTCACTTCAATTTTTATTCCCAAAAAGAAAAAAAATTCTCAAACCTTTGAAATATACAATAATTACATCCTTGATATTTCGTTTTGCTTTTATTACCAGTGAATGGTTTTTCTTACTTTTACTTTTTAAGCTTATGCATAAAGTTTAGAAATAAAATAACTGTGTTTAGATAATATCAAATTACTTTTTAAAATATAGTCTTCTCTTATTTTATTTTGATTTTTTCAAAATTATCAAGTTTTTAACCACTTGATGAAAAAGTCCTCTGAAAAATTGCTCTGAAAGTCGTTGATTGTTTCTTCCACACACACAAAACAATAGGTGACATTAAGTATTTGGTAATTTACTCATTACAGCAGTAAATAGAGCAGATTTCAACCTATAATTTCTCAAATTTCCTTTCAAAAACTAATTTCATCTCAAAAGAGCCTAAGAGAACATAACATCAATAATGTTACTTCATTGGTATTTAGGTAAAATTATCTCTACTTTGCCCTTTTCACAAGTTGTAATAGTTATATCAATCCTGTCATGTTAAAACTTGGCAATTGTGACAAATACACCACTAACAGAATGAAATAATAATAGAGAAAAAGATAAATGAACATGTCCTTTCACATGCGAAACAATTTGGTAAAAACAAACCAACTAAAATACCTCATTCTAAACTAAATGAGCCCTGGCTGGTATGGCTCAGTGGATTGAGCACTGGCCTATGAACCAAAGGGTCCCAGTTCAATTCCCAGTCAGGGCACATGCCTGGGTTGCAGGCCAGGTCCCCAGTGCAGGGTGCGTGAGAGGCAACCACATGTTGATGTTTCGCTCCCTCACTCTCTCCCTCCCATCCTCAATCTAAAAATAAATAAATAAACAAACAAACTAGATAATAGTGTAAAAAGTACCTATCTTATTACCATTTTTTATGCCATCAATTGTCAACTCTCTAGGGAAGTGTAGTACATCAAATCATAATGAAAAAACTTCCTCACCCTGGCTGGTGTGGCTCAGTGGATTGAGTGCAGGCCTACAAACCAAAGGGCTGTAGGTTTGATTCCCAGTCAGGGCACATGTCTGGGTTGCAGCCAGGTCCCCAGTGGGGGTGCACAAGAGGCAATCATATATTGATGTTCCTCTCCCTCTCTTTCTCCTTCCCTTCCCCTCTCTCTAAAAATAAATAAATATCTTTTTTAAACAAACCTTCTCCAAGTAAAATGTACAATCAAGTTCTGGACTTCTAAATCAATATCTAAATTAAAAAATAAAAAGTCTCCATAATACCTAGATAACAAGAGTTACTTTCAGCAATACTCACTTCAGGCCCTGGTTCCCCTACAGGGCCATTTGAGCCTGGGGGTCCCACAGGTCCAGGTGGCCCTTTATCTCCTGTTGCACCAGTTGCTCCTACTTTTCCTGGTGTGCCCTGAAATAAAGTACAGCAAGGTTAACCACTTCTAAAGAAATTTAGGAATGCCAGTTCCCATAAAGACTGTGTTTTTCAAATGGCACCTCAGTCCCTCCTTCTGTAGTAATAATTATCCATTATCTCACAACATCCACATCACTATAGTGCTTCCTTAGAGGCATGCCTAGTTTTCATGGCTCTCATCCTGAGGTATCATAGGAACTAAAAAGTTATCCTTTGCCACCAGCTCAGGTGTGGGTTTTCAGTTCTAACTTGGTGCACTATTATCAATGCTGGTGGCCCTTCTGTGTGTGCAGAAGTGGTGTGCATCTCTACTAAGACATGTCCATTCTTATTTACTCTGCTTTGCTCACTTTATTTCTATGTCCTGGCACTTTTGTCTCACTGTTGGGACAATTTACCTCCAGGTCCCTGGCTCGTGTCTGAAAAATATGACATTCCTTAACCCCTTGTTTGCTGGTTTCAGATCTCTACCCACACGTCCCCCAGTCCCAAGGTCCCAGCAGTACATTTCTCTGTTGACACTCCCTATAGGAACATCATTTATTATTTTTCTAAAGTATACAAACTTCAAGTGCTATAATTTAGCTTCTTCAAAGCTAGTAGTAAGTCAAACTTTTATCCAGATTCAGGGGAATGTGAGATTCTTAGACCTGTCCAGGGAACAGGAGATTACTTTCAGAGTTTCTATTTATCATAGAAACTTTCACCCCACTTTCACCTCCAATATTACTTTAGATCAAGTCCTTCTTCTCTTTGATGGTTTATGAGAACTTACTCTCTGAACTGTGAAATGTGGATATTTTTGTTAGGGTTGTTTATTTAAACAGAGGCTACCTACTCACCAGGAGACTATCCCCTCCTCTAGCTCCTTAGATACTTTTAATATTTGCAGAAAGATTTAAAGTTGCCTAAAATCCATATCATTATTTGTTTACTTCTCTAGCCCTAAGGTTAAATAAACACAGTTTTCAAAGGCCTTATAATGTACTAGAATAAAGCATTTGACATTTAAAGTCAAAAGGTTTTGGAGATACTCAGAATTTGTATCTAAAACACTTTATGTCTATTTAGCAAAAATATATAAATGATATTGCACATGATCAGATGACATATTGACTGGTGCAGCTACTTACTGCCGGTCCTGGCAGGCCAGGCATGCCCCGCTCTCCACGCTGCCCTGGCATGCCCACAATTCCTCTCTGCCCAGTAGTTCCAGCTGGACCAGGGGGACCATCTGGACCCTAATTTTGAGAATAAACTATAATTAGAAATTCTTCAGGGTGAACCTATATGCAAGAACTTTACAATAGATCACACTTTTACAGGTTTTTTGGATATAAGAAAATGGTCTGTTTCATAAGACTCTACTATATATAAGTAATCATAATTTATAATCCACAGAGAACTTTTAACATTATTTAATAGTAAAAATAGCTTAATCATTGAAAAAGAATTTGAAAATTAATATGAATATTGATGGAATAAAAGAGGTAACTCTTCAGGCACATATCACTCTTCTTTCTAAAAAGACACATTTTAAAAATAAAGAAAATGATATGACTTTATCTAAACACATTCATATTTAAAGACATTTAGATATTAAGATAGTGTGCTTTGTAAAAACTTTCTTCATATAGTGCAGGTATATAAGAAAGAGTGCTTTCGTGTTTAGATTTTGAGTACCATATTCATTGCTTTATATTTTTATATTTACACATATACTTTTTTCTCAAACAGAGAATTGCAAATTAAAAACCTATAGGGTGTAAAAATTTATAAAAGTGCTCAGGATAATATGCAAACAGTTTCTTTGTTAAAGTAATTATTATGGATCTCTATCAGCAAACAGCTCGATTAGAGGTGGTCTAGAACAAAGATGCTGCACTTACAGGTTGCCCGTCTTCTCCTGGGTCCCCTTTGTCTCCTGGGCCACCAGGGGGGCCAGCTGGTCCTCGATCTCCCACTCGCCCATGAGAGCCAGGGTCCCCACGAAGACCTGGAGGCCCCTCCTTCCCAGGCTCCCCTAAAGGCCCCGCAGGCCCTGGAGCTCCCTAGTACAACACAGAAAGAAATCCAGGAGGGGAAAGTGGAAGCTTCGCTGGAGGAAATGATGCAATGGTCTGTGCCTCAGAGGCAGCTTCCATTTTCCTGCTAGATAATCAGTCATTCAGGGGCTTTCAACAAAATTAAGAAAAACACAGCTGCAGATTCATTCCCCAGAAGAAAATACAGATTATTTGGAGAAAATTACCTTTGAATCGATGTTAAAACTGTGCTGAAATTAACTTGAATTTTCAAATTTCTTAAGGCTCTAATCCAACAATAAATATATAGCATTTTATTCTGTCTGATCTTATAAAGAGAGACTAACATTTATTAAACAAAGTTTCAGAGATGCTCCTAACCAAAGGAATGATTATTAGCACACAGTATTGTTAGTATTTAGTAACCATGTGGAATAAGAATCCAATACTGGGGCTAAACATGACTTGCAAATTAAGCTCTTCCAAAAACACAGGATGAAATTTCTTTGACAGCATAGCAGTATGAATTATCAAGATAAGAGTTGTTAATATGAAAGAAAAAGTCATTAATGGATTAAATTAAAGAGTAAATAAAAATAATTAAATATATGTGTATCTATATAGTATGTATATACATGTATGTTTGTCTGTATGTTCATGTGTATGTGTAACTTCTCCTCTATCAATAATTTGAATTGCTATATTAACTTACAACAGGGCCTGGTGGTCCAACTCTGCCGGCAGAACCAGGAAATCCTGTAGCACCCTAGAAATATAATATATACAGCAATTTTATGATAACAATGAATTACATATGCCTACTGGGATCTATTCCCTCACAGGGACACATAGGCCTTTAGATTCCCTTTCTTGTTGTGATCAATTATATTTATATATATGAGAATATATATATATGAGTGTATATATATTCTTTTATCCTAATGTTTTCAAGAGTAGATCTAGATTAGTAGGAAGGATGCTATTTTTGTCTTCCCACTCTCCATTTATCTTGAACATATACAAGTATGTTTCAGGCAAGTGCTAAATCCACGTTAATATTTTACATAAAAGAGTTATATAAACTGCTTTATCATTATTCATTACCTCTTCCATTGGCCATGTATTATTTATATTACATATGAGGCACAGCTGGGTCTCCAAGACCATGAAACAAATTTAACCCAGATCTCCATCTATGTTGAATAACCTTTCCACTGCAGAGTAGTTATACACATAAAAATGGGTAGTTACAGCTTCAGATTAACTTTAAAATATCCATGTGGCACTAGATATCTGACTACTTGTAATTCCGTAAGCTTCAAACCAACTTACAGGTGGACCCTGAGTTCCTCGGCCACCTTTTAGTCCAGGAACACCATTAGGACCCTAAATGGAAAGAAACAGAAGATCAGTGTAGTGAAGCAAAATGGGCTAAACACAAGGCTTAAGCATTGGGCACTGGACCCAAGTTGTGCCTTTTATTTATTTATTTTTCAGCTTACATGAGGGCCTGGGGATCCTGCTAGACCTTGTGGTCCAGGAGAGCCGGCATCCCCCTTCTGTCCTGGCTCTCCGGGTTCACCTTTCACTCCAGGCTGCCCATCAGGACCCTGTATCAATTGTGTAAATAAGCAATTGATCATAACACTGACAGACAAATTATTTCACAGTAATTATTATTAACACATAATTTAATCATCTATTGTAAAATGATGCTTTGTAATCAGTACTGCAGCACAGAAAAAAAAAATGACCTGATGAGATCTTTAAAGATGGTCTGAAAAGTAAGTTATCCCATATTTTTATTACAACAAATAAGCATAGAATTTGAAGTTGTGTAAATTCATCCATTTTTGTGCCAGTCCTTGAAAATGAGAATATTGCCTAGGACACTGTGAGCTTTCCAGAATCTTTAATACACATTCAAAACCCCTGGTCTAACAAGAGGAGTGATCATTGTAAATGAAACCTATCTGACAACTGTACCTGGGGACCAGCAAAACCAACAGCACCAGTTGGGCCATTTTCACCACGAGAACCCTAGGAGAAGACAAAGTTTACTATAGCTTCACACTTTATTAGAAAGACAAAGTGGGGTCGGGTAGGACCAAGGGTGGGAGGTGGGGATGGCTGAGGTGGGAAGGGAAGTGGTGAGGGGAGAAATGGAGATAACTATACTTGAATGACAATAAAAAAAGATGGAAAAAAATTTAAAATAAACATAAATTCACACTTTCTTATAAACAGTAATGATATTAACAACACAATTATATAAATTGGGAGTGTCTTAAAATTACATATGGAAGAATCAGGCATATTGGTCAAGGAAGATTCTTAAGTGGAATAGAGATATAAGAATCATTGGACAAAATTCCAAGGTCTGAAGTTTCAAAGAAATCTCTTAATTATTTAGTTAATGAGCTGCTTACCTAGACTTATTAAATTGTATCAAAATAATACACTAATAATTTTTAAATGTAATAAGAAAAAGTTGAAAACCAGAAAGTTATAAATAACCTAATCTAATTGGCATGGTTTTATATAAGTATTAAGACAAAACAATGACTTGTTTACTGCTTAATGTCATACTGAGTCCATCAAGATATTGTCACTTACAGGATTGCCACGGGAGCCTGGAGGGCCAACTAAACCTCGAGGACCAGGTTCACCCTAGAAAGCAGATTTTAGATGGTTATTATCCAAAACAGTGACAAAACATAACACCATTGTAAAATGTACTAGTCCATGAAAATGTGTTGTAAATGAAAATATTGCCTAGGAAACTGTGTACAGGGCAGATAGTGGGGAGAACTCTGAGGTGATCTATCCCAACTACCATATTTTGTAAAAGAGAAAACATGAGAAAGCCTACATCCAGACCTCATGATTCTGAGTCCACAAAATAACTTATGGCATTACCTTTTCTCCAGTGGGACCTGCAGGACCTGGGGGTCCCAAGGGACCTGGAAGACCCTGTCAATTAACAGAACACAGGATATTGAGAGAAAGCATGCACATAACTCTCCATCTTTAAACAAACAAACAAGAATGGGCCATTTTCTTACAGTGTGGCTACTCTTGCAAAACATTACCTAAAATAAACAATATAATCTGTATAGTCTCAAGATTTTTCTATCTAGTCTAAAACAATTTCCACTTAATTTTCTCCGCAGAATGTTTTAATCTCTCTCATCCAATTCAACTTACCCAAATATAAGTTTTTAAATGTTAGTTCTAAATTAACTCTTTCTAGTGTCTTCCTATTTTCTAGCCTATTTAATTTTGCTCATACTTATTTGAAATTTGAGTGTAGATTGAAAAGAGACTTTTTCTTTTGTACAGAATACTATATTCTTAAATTATAATACACTAGCTAAATATAGCTCTTTTTATTTCAAACAAGTGAAGTTATGCTTAAGCATCCAATTTTCTACATTCTCCTGAGATGAAAAGAAGGGTCACTCCACAGCGAAACTGAGGGGATGGGCTATTTGCTCAGAGCACAGGGGAGCCACCAGATGGGGGTACAAACTGCATCTTCGCTATGTGTGGTCACAATACTAAACCCCTATAGAATATTGCAGTTCTTTCTAAACAACTTTTCTCTCTGATATTTGTGCATTTCCTCTTCCTATGCAGCCAAGTATTCTTTTGTATTTCTGTAAGTACAACAGAAGAATCTTAACAAAAATGACTCTCAATTTTATATTTTTGACAAGAACATGAGAAAACTATAATATTAAGTTCTCTAAATCTGTAATGGAACAATATACTTCCAATAATTTACCTACTATACTTCCTTAAAGGATTTCATGAAATACATGGGTTAAATTTATAGACTTTTTCATACAGAGAAAACATGTTACTCATTTTTTTCCTTTATTACAAGATTACAGCAAATGTTCTGCCCTTTCCCTAAAAAAAGAACACATTGCCTTCACTAAAAATAAGGCAGTTATTGGTAATGTCTTGATCCTATTATATTGCACTTTTGAAGTAGTTCATAAGAACAATAAATACACATTTCAGATTTCCACTTGCAATAAAACGTCAATGCATCACTCCTTCAAACTGCACTGTGCTCCTAACGATGCACTACATACCATCATGACATAAAATACAAACAATATGGCAGGTTTCTTTGAAATATTAAATCACATATTAGATCTAATTAAAAGGCAAGAGACTTTTTGTGTTCATAATTGCTTAAACTAAGTCAGTAGCTTTTCAGAAAAAGAAAAAAGGGATAATAACCACTAAGTTTCTATACACTTTCTAATAAAAAACTAATATAATCAATATATTAATGGTGACTCTTTGTACAGAATCAATATATTAATACTGGCTTAGTGTGATGCCTTTTTTGATAAGTATAATTGCTATTGCCAGAGTACAACAGGACAGATGACAGAAAACCATGTCATACTGAAAGAGGCTATTTATCAAATACCAAGAAGTATTCTAGGAAATGGTAAATATCTGAGCAACTGCCTACCTGCTCTTATGTGAGAGAATCATTCACTTCTAAAAATATATTTCCAATCTGACCTGTCTGATTTTCTTAGAATTGCAAGTGCATTCTATTTTTGAGGACCCAGTGCTTGTTAAATGTCAATTTCTGATATGACATGAAACAATGCTTGGGATCAACCATCCTTCTTTACTTTTTGCTTATTCCGCCTCTTTACTGATGAAAGCATTAATCATGCTTCATCATGCAGTCATTTTCTCGCCCCTAACATCCAGTATACTGAGATTTATCACAACTTTGACTACTCTACAAAATTCTACTTGCCTAAACCAGAATGAGGTCTAAAACAGCTCATTAAGTCATCATTTTAATAGAAATGAGTGTTGCATATGAAATAAAAAGATAATAGAGAAATAGAAAAGAGGGCCCCACCACTTAATGCAGTGATCCCTCACAGGTCTCTCAACAACGTCTTTACTTTGGGGCTGCCCAAATTCAGGGTAAGCAAAATGATTACCCATGTTGATCAACATCAAATCTCAGATTTTATGATTCTCCAAGTCCTGACCACCATGGTAACAATTCAAACTTTATTTTGAAAGTTCAGGCAAATTCATATGATAATGATAATGCTGATTCTTAGCCCATGGGAAAAAGAATGATTTCACTTACTCTTGCTCCATCATTTCCAGCTGTGCCTTCAGCACCTTTCTCTCCTATGCCGCCCTGGGGAAGCACAAAACACCATTTATTCATTCTGTTATCTTTCCCCACACTTCCATGGAAGCTTCATGAATCAAGATTTATCTCCTATGTTCGTGGTCGCATCCCCTTGAGACTAAAACAATGCCTGGCTCTGTATATTCTCTCAATAAATATATATCAAGAAACTGAATGACTTTTGACTCAGGATGGAAGAAGTAAAAGTCTGCCTAGGAAATCACTATCAACCTAAATGAATGAACTAAAAAAAAAAAACCAGACTTACTCTGTCACCCTTAGGGCCAGGAGTTCCTGCAATTCCTCTTTCTCCTGGCATACCTTGAAGACCTGGTGGGCCTGTATCTCCAGGGGTCCCTGTTGGTCCTGGACTTCCCTACAATGAACCAACAATAAGTAAGATCACCTAAATATTCAAGTTGAACCACATGGAATTACCGCTTTGTGGTAATGCTATAATTATAAGAATATGATTATAATTATAAAATTATAGAATCTCAAAGATTTCGTATGGTTTAATCTAGTGCTTATATTTTGCATTTGAAAAAAATGCCTCTGAGTTCACTAAAAAATATCAGGCCTGCAATTTTGATTGTTCATTTATGTTTTCAACTTTTCTGTTTGGAAAAATTAAGTACCGATTCAAATAAAAATGACAGAGCTTCCTTTTGGGGGGTAACATCATGTGATTCTACTAAAGAAAGAAGACATTACATTTTAGACAGTATTTCATTCTCTCTGTAGTAAACCTATGACATTAAACCCATGACATTTCAGGCTCTGTCAGTGTGTTAAATGGAAGCAGAATCACCCTGGGACCTTAAAGATGATAAGGATCTAATGTTGCATAGTCATGAGAAGTTCTATTTCAAATGTTTGCACTGAAATTGAATAGTCTTCTACCAATGTTAAAATGGCACACAAAAATAAATAGTACTGATTTTTGCCTTATAATGTATTGTATTTTTGGATTTCAAAAACAACATATTTTCATATATTTTGTAAGCAGAATTGTGGAACTCGAAAGAAGAAAATAGAACATTTGATTAGAAATACCTCCTAATAAATTATGCAATTTTCTGTTTTTCATTTCTGCTTATTAATGGAAGTCATTAATCAAATTTAGATAAATAAATATTAGAAATAGGTCTGTATATGAGAATGTATCACTATACATACGAAGCCATAAATCCCATCATAAAAGTGAGACTCCTTTTTAGCTGACTCTTTAGTGAGAAGAAAAAGCCTGGTAGGCACTTAGGTGCTCATTAAATATTTGTTGAAGAAGAAAATTATATAATCAAATAACTTGGAAAAACAAGAGAAATAAATCCTAGTGCTATCATGTGCTTATTGAGCAGTAATTTTAGAATGTTTTACACACTGAGTTCACTACGGCACTTACTTTTGGACCATCGGGGCCATGTCCTCCAGCCATTCCTTTCTCACCAGGGAGTCCGGTTATTCCTGGTTCTCCTCTTTCCCCCGGATTTCCTCGTTCTCCCTAGCACAACATTGGGATGTCCAACAATCTCAGTGCTTAATCTCAAAATGGGTTAAAAATGTTCCTGAAAATCTGAAAAACATGACTTCTGCTGGGGAAACATTTAGAAATGAACAACTACTGAGGTTCAATTTTCCAATTTAGTGATAAGAAATAAACTTGAAGTAAAGATATACTAGTTTTACAACACAAAATATTTCTCATAAGATTGATTTTCATCAAGTAGAAAAATTTTAATGCTAACACAGCCCAATTTAAGACGAAAGGTGCTTTTTTAAACTGAAGCCAACAGAAGCAAAGTTAATGAAAAGAGAAAATGCTTACTCTAGGTCCCAATGGGCCAACTGCTCCAGGATCTCCAGGAACTCCCTGTAAAATAAATTTTAAAAAATTGGAACAAAAGCTTTGAGCTAAATTTTATGTATTTATTAGAAATATTTCTAGATCATACACCTAATTTCTTTTAATTTACTACTTGATGTCTGACTAGGCCCAAACTATTAAAAGCAGAAAAATGTGTACACTTTTATAAATAAGAAGATATCACACATATTAGATAAAAATATTTTTCCAGTAAACATTTATAACTGAATATTGATTTTTGGCCATGAGAACACACAAAGTGTTATCTCATAAAAATAATACATTAGTTTTTTTAGAGATAAAAATATATGCTAAAAGCCTTTGCTTCCTAATTAAATGTAAAAAACCTTTTAATAGAGGAAAGTGAAATTAAAAGCCATGAAGTGCTGATCTTTTGAATAGAACCAATTCAACACAATTTAGTAAATATTTCTTAAACATATAATGTGAACAAAACACTCTACTAGCAATTGTGGGTTAAAAGTAGTACAGTGTGACTACATTAAAAGTTTGTTCTTAACTAAAGAAAAGTTGTCACTTAAAATTTCTTCCTTTGATAAAGATATAAAATAATCACTGCATCAAGTAGGCCTCCAGTCTTATCCCTTGAAATTATTCTCTTCGTTGATGTGTGATCTTCCTGAACCTAAAATCTAATAGTATTATCCCTACTTAAAAACCCTACATTAGCTTCACATTTCTCTAATAATAAAAACAAATAGGACTCAAATTAAGACTTCCATAATCGGACTCCTGATTCACCTCTACAGCCTCATTTCCACCCTTGCATTGTACTCCACATTCCTGACTTACAGAATTGTTTTCACTGCCTTAATTCGATCAGCAAGTCTTTACACTTGCTGTTCCATTTCCTAGTGCATTTCTTTACCTTTCCTCCTCCTCCCTTACCATCCTTCAATCTTCAGATTTCATAAAAGATATTAACTTTGTCCAGGAAACTTTTCCTACACCCCCAAATATGAATTAGTTGCTCTTCTGTGTTTCTGTACACAGTGCCTCTCCTACCATAGCATTTAGAACTATTGTAACTGTCTTCCTACAGTTACAATATAGACTCTCCGTCTCCTGCTACAATATAATGTCAGGGCAAGTTCATGTCTAACTTGTTCAATTGGTTAAGGCCAAGGCTAAGTAGAGCTAAGGACGCAGCTCTCAGCAGATATTTATTGAATGGTTTAATGAATGAGTCACTCAGAGAAAAATAAATTAAATAATCTATGTGCATATAAAATGATAAAAATAAAATAGTATCTGTTCATAACAGTTTATAAAGCTTCCAGTAAAATTCTATAGCATGATTAAAGATATACTTAGTGATTAAGCCTTTGGAAGCATTTGATCTGGGTTCTAATCATATGAGCTGTATGACCTAACATCTATGTGTTTTTTTCCTCTTTTTTTCCTCATCTGTAAAATGGGCATGATAGGAGTACCTAGTATACAGAATTGTTTTCAGGATTGAAGAGATAACATATGTAAAGTAAACCAAAACAGAGCCTCATGCACAAGTGATATTATGAACTAGTGATTTTTAATATTACTGTTATTTTTATTTAAGAGTTTACCTGATCACCTGGCTTTCCACCTTCCCCAGGAGGCCCTGGAGGACCAGGAAGCCCCTAAAACAAAGGGAAGAAAATAAAACTGTGACTCTGTAAAAGTTTAGTAGGCCACCAGTGTTAACAGTTTTCATTTTACAATTTATAAAGCCTTCATTACTATATTTTCAAGCAAAAGATATTGTTCAAACACAAGTTAAGCAAAACAGACTGAGAAATCTACATCTTCTAACATAACACAGAAGCTGGGTTACAGGTTGAGATCTTCATTCACACGCACTTAGCAAAAACAAAACAAAGAACATAACAGGTGGTTTTTCATATTCATACATTTTAATGGCTCTAAAAACAATATATTAGGCTACTAGATTACTAATGGAAGTCAGTCTTAACCGTTTTGTCCCCCAAATTATGATTAGCCATGCTATTAAACAGTCTACATATCAATGTATTTAGATAAATCATAAAACTTTATTTAAGAAAATCCTTTAGACACTGTGCTAATAAAATTAGATAAGCCAAAAATAATTAAATAAACTTCGTTGAGATATGAAGAACATTTTGTAATTTTTAATTTGTTAATAGCTTTGGGTTTTAATCAGTTTTTCAGGTAAAATCTATTTTTTCTCTTTGAACAAAAATGTTTGAGTTTATTCAAATGTCAACCTTATTTACTCAAAGGGATGACTTGGAAAATTGTAAAATTTCACATCATTTTGTCATCTTTTTATATTTCACAAAAGCAGTGAAGTCAGTGGAAGGAGACATGAACACCTGCATCTGTGCGTACCTGAAAGCCCGTGGGGCCCGGGGGGCCCTGCTCTCCTCTCTCCCCAGCTAGACCCTGAGCCATGAAAGAAAGAAAATCATGAAAATCGGGAGCCAGATTATCACATTTGCTGCCTATTTATGTGAACCACTGGAAGTATTCCTATTTCTTTGTATTTCTTCTAATCACATGTTTTCTACTTTATCCCAATAATAAACTAGTATTGAAAGTCATCCAATGGTCTTGTTTGAAGTTCCTTCTAGTGAGAAAACATCTAACACCAGCAGAGACTGATGACAACTGTTTATTTTTTGATCCAAACATAAAATGTCTGGAGCCAACCATAAAATCATGGGGAAATTGGATAAATTAGAAATGAAGAAACTCATTACTTTCATACATCTAATCTAAAACAATAATATTTTCATTGCAGTTTATTTGTCATAAAAGTAATAATCAAAGCTTCAAAACTAGAATAACTAAAGAAAGCAAAGCTAACATTTTAATACAATTGGCATTTTAAACAAATAAAATGCCAAAATATTCTGATAAACATTTAATTTGAAAATCCTGGGCTAGGATTAAAAAATACCTCAAAGAATATTATTCCTTCTTATTCCTTCAAAAAAAAACTAGTTTAAATTAATGTCTATAAGACACATTATTAGAATAACATAGATAATACTGAGTATTTTTTTTTAAATAAAATATAGTATTAATATCCCTCTCCTCTCTTGGTCTCAATTTCAGTGTCTTTGGTTATATTATGCTTGTTTGTTTGTTCTTTTAATTAGGTTCCTGTTAAAGGTGAGATCATATGGTATTTGTCTTTCACCTCCTCCAGGGAAAAGGGGAAGGGTTTAGAGCAACAAGTAGGAAAGACACATGGACAAAAGCTTGGGGGGCGTGGAAATGGGAGGGATCTGGGGAGGGCTGGGATGGGAGTAGAAGACAGAAAACTGTATAAGAACAACAATTAAAATAAAATTTAAAAATAAATAAATAAAATACAGTATTAAATGTTTATCACACTATTTTCCTTAGTTGACATATTTTCCAACAGTAATATATAAAGATGATTATATAGCTTTGTCTGTGACTTTTAAATATTTCTGTGAATGGTCTAAAATGAAGAGACCAGTCATTCTATTAATAAAAGGCAGAATAGGTCAGCACAAGAATCAAAAGAAAAGATGTAACTGCAAGTCTTCAATCTGCACTTCTTATTGACTTCCCCCAAAATTCATCATAAGTAAAGTCTTAGACAAACATCAATGAAAACTTCAATACAAATATATTTTTGCTAAAAGATCACATACCGGGGGGCCCACAGGACCAGAAGGGCCAACTTCACCATCTTTTCCAGGAGCTCCCTAGTATCACCACACAGAGATAATTGGTGAGATGGGGACCATGAGAATTTGGATAATTTCATTTTTTTCTTTAGCAGAAAATGTATATAGTTACCCTCTGTCCAGGAACACCAGCATTTCCTGCCTCTCCAGGTTTTCCAGGATCACCCTAAAAAATAGAACAAATTTAAATTTCAATCAATTTGTTAAAAACATGGCTGTTCTAGGTGAGAAGGATGATGAGATGACAAACATATCATACATTGTACTCACACTGCTACCTTTGGGGCCTGGAAGACCCATACTCCCAGGCTGCCCTCTGATTCCTATGGAGCCTGGAGGACCTGGTCGGCCATCCTCCCCTGGAGCGCCCTACAAAGTTGACAGGAGTGACGTCAGTTGTATGTAAGTTCTCTCTAAATATCACATTATCCAAATTGTTACTTGCCTTTGCTTACTATGAAACTTCTGTATAAGTTATCAGCATATTTTAGCTTAGTGAATTATTATAGAACAGTTGAGTACCTAAAAAAAAAACTGCTAAAGTATTTTGACTATTTAGAACAGAGATTTTATTCTCTTTCTATACACAAGCCTCATCTTCATGTCTCTGCATACTTTCATATAAATAGAGGAAACTTTGCTCCCTTCTTTCATTTACTTTGGTTTGTGGTAATAAAAACTCAGGACTTGTATTTCATTTTTGTGGTATAAAAGAAGGGCCCAGAATATACAAGCTGTCAAAATTCATACCTACTTATCTCTTAAATGTATCAAATTGGAAGGAACATCAAGAAATAAGAATGTTTCTTATGAGACAAATTCCATCAACATTAAAAATACATCATTCCAACTTTTCCATTGATGTCAGGGAAATAATTTTAATCCCAAACATTTATTTCAATAAAATGTGATCAATTGTTGGTTGACTTGAAATTATGCAGATCCTAACTATTTGCTTCCAGGGCACAGGGCCTTTTAAACATACAAACATGATCAGCATCCACATGATCAAAAATAGTAACCTCAAATAAGTTACACATCTATTAAGAAAGATTAATGGTTGTGGAAGTTGGTTTAAATTGCTTACCAATGGCCCAAGTTTTCCTTCAGGACCTTGAACACCAGGATTTCCTGTTAGACCCTGAAAATTAAAGTAATTGCCAGTTTGTAGCTGATGTACAATTGAAAATTCTAAAGAGTAAAAATAGCATTGCATTTACGGGATCCAGTTCTGCTTTACAATGCCCACTCTCGGTAGGTTCAGGTTCCTTTAGACACTCACAGGACCATCATGGGCCTCACCCAGCTGATTTCAGGACACAGGGCAGACAACACAGCAGGCCGACGGGGCTGCATTAAGTGGGATTCTTCTTTAGAGGACTCCTAAGAGCACAATCTCCAGGGGCATCCTCCAAGCCATTCACAGTGGACAGGCCAGATGTGAGGGATTGAGTCTACATGGCAGGTACAGGAGCTGCCCTGGCTTAGAAATCTCATGTAACCACTATTTGTAACAGTACCTCCAACATAGTACACTGGTCCCGGGAAGGAAAATGTGCAGGTATAAGTCACCCAAAATCAGAAAAGCCGAAGCTATGCTCCCACCAGATTTGTATAATTCATTCATAGCCCTTCCAGGCCAAATGCAGTCTAACATTGGGAATCATTTTTAACCATAAGCAATGTCGGCTGGTCACTCAGCATTCCACCTTTCTCAAGTATCTAAGGGAAGAATATCTAAGCAAATATGAACCCAATGCCGGTTTTTCATGTAGAAGGAGAAAGGGCTATAGTAGACTTTTATTCATAGATCTAAATCTGGGTTCAAGATAAAGAATTTATATAGAGCCAAAAGTATCTTTTCACCCAGCTCTTTGTATAATTCCTTTCTCTCTGAGAAGCCTTGTTGACCTTTGAATACAAGGGCAATTTCAAAAGTTAAAATAAAATTTCAAATAATATTTTATTAAAATGAAATTTATCAGAAATTCTCACAGTCAAAAAAGTCAGACAAGTTGTTTATTGTCAAGTAAAAAAATATAAAAATTGACAAACAGTATTTTTCTCATGTAAAGTGGTAAAATTATCAGTATACACCCCTTTGAAAAAGGAAGGCCAGAAGTTACTGAGTTTTCCATACATAATAAAAATAACAAACCAATATTTAAAAAATAATGAATCATGTTAAAACCATAAAAACAAAGAAATGTCCCATGGTGTGAAAATGAGCTAAATAAAATAAATAAATTTAAAAATATAAGAAAAAAGTCACTCTCAATGAATTTTCAGGCTTTGTTCTTACCCGAGCACCTGGAAGCCCTGGTTCACCTGGACGTCCTGGGTCCCCCTGTCCTCCTTTAGGTCCTGAAGAGCCTACAGGACCCCTCTCTCCTTGTGCGCCCTGCTCCAAAGCAAAGCAGAACACATCAGAAAAAGAGTACAGGGAAACAAAAGTAAGCATATATAAAATTCTTGTTTTACAAATCAAAGTATTAATGTAACATACAAGTAGTTTATCAAAGTAGTTACTAAGACTTCTTTGTAAACAATGTCACTTCACATTTTATTGTAATTTGGATTCCTTGTAGAATAGTGGTTTTTAAATCATTATCTAATGAATGTTGTGTTTAGACACTCGCTCCAGTTATTTAGATAAGGTTAAAAAAATGCAGAATTTGGAAAGAGTCTAAATTTCAAGATAAGGGAAAAATTACACATCAGCTAAAGGAAAGGTCTGTGACCTTTTCTCCTCAGGAATTTCCCTGGCAAGTCCGAAAACAAACTCCCATGTACTTCCAACCATTGTCACCCCCCACCCTGCAGATCTCTACAATGCAGAAATTGCACAAGAGGGATTTGACATTAGGCCTGACCTCTGTGTCCAACTCTTTTCTGAATCTAGACCCACGTGGGCCAAGGCTAAATCACCACGCTGGACGATGGCATCCTTCAGAGCCCTGTGAGTGTCAACGTTGAGGAAATAACCTCACCTTTGGTCCAGGTAAACCATCAGAGCCCGGAAAACCACGATTGCCAGGAGCACCCTACAAATGACCAAAATTTGATTCTTAATAGTTGTTCATGTTTCTTTAACCTATAATGAGTGGATGATTTTTATTTTTAGTACTACAGGGTTTTAGAAGCTGTGATCAAGCCAACATGGTAAGAAATATGCATAGAAAAAAACCTGACTATACAGAAAGAAATCTCAAATTTTAAAGAATATATAAGTACTGAGACAAAAAGTTATTCAAATCAAGAAATATTCTAACAATTCACTGTAAAATCACACATAAATTGATATATAGATATAAGAGGCAAAAAATGGCACTATCTGCCACAATCAAAATGTCAGATATAAAGTATACTCTTATATGTGAAGCCCTTTGCATTCTCTGAAGTTTCATACAAATGTAAGGTGATGTTGCGGTCGCCCCTTTCAGGCCTGTTTTTGTTATATTCTGGTCACAGCAACCTCTCATGAACTTTACAATCACTAACCACCGAATCTAATGTCACATCACAGTCATGTACTCGAAGTTACTCTCTGCCACATCACCCTGTTATTTTCTAAGTGCATTTGAGGGCTGGGACCATAGCTTTCTTGTTCACTGATTTATCCCAAGCACCAATATAATAATTTAGCACAGCACAGTTGTTCACTCATTATTAGTTGAATTCATTAGCTGAGTGAATGAATGAACAATCAAGAGCTGACTCCTTTAATTCACAGATTATCATACTGAACTATGCACTGCAGCCACAAGCATTTCTCTTAAATTGCTCTTGTTTTCTTTACTATCCCAGAACTTATTCCCCCAGAACTATAACAATTTATTTTATTATTCAAATTTTACCCTTTCTCCCATTGGGCCAGGAGGACCAACTGTTCCTGGGTCACCTCGGGGACCTCTTTTGCCTTCTTCACCAGGTGGGCCTATTGGACCTTGAATACCATGTGGCCCCTATTAAAAACAGAAGAACAGTTGCCAGAAAAAGCCATTAGACAAATGAGTTACACCAAAAGATTCGTTTAATAAAGTTAGCCAAAAATTTTAACCTATGTTAGTTAGGTTATTTCCATACACAGAGATTATAATTCTCATAGTTATTATTTTAAACACAAATGTTTTAAGCTGTCTGCTTCTAGACAATATATATGTTTTTCTTGTCATTTAAAAGAATGAAGACTTACCGGTTCCCCTTTGGGGCCAGCTTCTCCTTTGAAACCTGGCACTCCTGGGTCACCCTGAAATAAAAATATCTTTAGTTGTAAGGACCAGGATATTTAGCCAGTCCAGCTTACTTTAATTAACTTTAATAAATGGGCTTTGAAAATTTTCTGGAGCTGAATCAGTATTGAATAAGTAGCATATATAATCACCTTTAAATTTTGAAAATCTTATAGAATATGTGTGAACTTTTATAAAATTTAATATAATTTGGTAGCAGTTTATTTATTTCACATTGGTCTTCAAGGAATTTTTTAAATATTGATTTTTATAATGCATACTAAAATAATTATATTTTTTTAGTTATTATTCTAATTTAGTTATTATTCCAAATCAGAGCTAAACAAAGACAACTTCTGTAGAAAACCTACTTAGGGTTCACTTTAGGAAAAAGACTTATTTACCCATTTCAAAATAATTTTATAATTTTGTTCTATCTATTGAGAGTTGACAACTTCAAATAAGGAACTTCATCTTTGACTCCAAAGGGTTTTAGGGTTTTGTTTTGTTCAGGGTTTTCTGTATGTGTGTCTTCAAATACCAATTACAATTTGTGTTGTAGGAACCAGATTGTTAAATTGTGAACATGATAAAACAAAATGTGAAATATCAGCAACACTCATGTTTTAATAAATCTGTCACCAGCACTTAAAAAGGACTTATCAGCACAACCAAATTACTTGGAACAGAATCCAAAATATTTGTTTTAAGTAGTACTAAAAAAGTTTTAATTTTTATATATCAAGCTAAAACATATGTAAACACAAGTTTTCAATCTGTTTATTTCTTATGGGTTCATCATAATATTTTTCCTAGAAATAATTTCTACAAAATATGGAAACTCATTAAATATGAACAATATGTTGAAATCTCTCATCAAGTACCATATGATTTCACTTATATATGGAATCTAATGAACAAAATCAACCAATAAACAAAACAGAAACAGACTCATAGATACAGAGAACAGACTGATAGCTGTCAGAGGGGTAGGGGGTTGTAGGGCTGGGTAAAAAATGTAAAGCAATTAAGGAGAAAAAAAGAAACCTCACAGACACAGACGACAGCGTGGTGATTACCAGAGGTGATCTTCATGGTGAAAAAGAGTGGGGGAGGGGGTTGAAGAGGGGATAGAGGGGAGAAATGATGATACGGGACTTGATTTGGGGTGAGCAACACACAACACAATATACAGTTGATGTATTACAGAATTGTACACCTGAAACCTACATTAACCAATGTCACCCAATAAATTCAATAAGAATAAATAAAAATTTCAAAAGGAATAACTCTCAAGAAATAAGTTTGCTGAAACCATCTTTAGCCAAGACATCATTATAAATTCCCATTAAACCTCCGCATTTCCCCACATTGGCTTGCAAATGCTTTTATAATGTTTATTATTCAACTACTCATAAAATTCTATGAGGTGGACCATGCAGTTATGGCCTTATTATTTTAAATAACAGAGCTCTAAAATTCAGCACAATGAAATAATGTTCCATTATGAACTTAAACATCAAAACTGTACACTAACATTTGCTTTCACTTTTCAAAGAATCCTATCTTCATTTGCCTCCTTCAGATATGTCACATTATCTACATCTCATTAAACATTATTTCTCTTGGTGGTCTCACTTTGATTACACTAATGGATAAGAGTTGTTTTAACATTACCGGTTGGCCTCGAATTCCTGGAGGTCCAGTGCTACCCTGAGGTCCTTGAGATCCAGGGGGCCCTGCCAAGCCTGGAGGACCAGAGGTACCCACAGAGCCCTATCAGGATGCAAGAGTGACATGATGAGCAGAGACCTAGTTACAAATCTACAGCCAATGTCCAAAGCACTGTGTTTATTTAAACTTGATGTAGCATGAATGCAGTTGCTTACCGTTGGGCCTTTGGCACCAGGAGTACCATCAGTTCCCACAGCACCCTAAAAGATACATGAAAGTTTATACAATATTAAGCCATACCTAGGGTGGTATCCTCAGATGCCTACCCATCTTCCAAAAGGAGGCAGAAAAAAATTACCAAAAAAACTGACTACCATTATATCACAAAAAGTCACTTTTATGATGTTTTCCATAAAACAGTCAAAATATGAAGAGTTTTCAAGGGAAATGTGGTTTCTCCGGAGCTGCAAACACTCATTCAGAAATCAAACAGGATATATTAAAAAGGTAGCCTTTGTTCTGATTTATAAAACATGTTCAGCTTTCCGTGATACGTCTTAAACATACTAGGAACTTACAGGAAGACCTTGAGAGCCAACTGGACCTGGTGGCCCAGTTTCACCTCTTTGTCCCTGAGGACCTTCAGGGCCTCGTGCCCCAGTGGGACCTGCTTCTCCCTAAAAGGGTACAAATGGTAATGTTAATTTAAGAACAATATAAACATGGTATGATTCAAAGTGGATTACTTATTTGGAATTTTACATTTTATACCCAAACATTTAAGGGGCTCAAGATCACACACTGGTTTCCAGGGGATATGCACCTGACCCAGGAATGGACTCATCCTTCTAACCCTTCAGGTATAATGATGCTTGCCTCGTTATTAAGAGCAGAGCAAAGCAGTCAAGGCAACTGATAGCTCCCCTTATTTCGGCCCCAGAGCGTGGTCCAGATATACTAAAATACAGGATGTGTAGTTAAGTTTTAATTCAAATAAACAACTAATTTTAGTATAAGCTTGTCCCATGAAATATTTCAGATATATGTATACTTAAATTCATTCTGCATTTAACTGAAATTCAAATTTAACTGAGTTTCTATATTTTACCCAACATATTATGTACCTATGTATGTCTAATCCTACAGGGACCTAGACCTGAAATTTTAAAACTAAAATTCTAAGCCTTAGGGAGCTCATTAGTATCAACAAAACATAAAATTTCTATTCAATTCCTAGTACCCTTCAATAAAATGCAAAGAACTGGATGTGGAAGTTTATTCTTCACTCAAAGAGCCAGAGACCATGGAAGAACTTTACAAGTATAGCAGAACCCTGACCAAAAACAAAAACCCAGGAATTTTATTCTGGGGACAGCGTTGGATAGGGAAACAGTTTCTGAGAGAAACTTTTGCTAGGTGTTTGACTTTGTTAAGCAGTTTTCAGTAGCCAACAGCCAGTACTAGGAAAACCCAGGAAGAGAGGGAAGTACCCAGTGAGCTGTTACATAAATTGTGATTGCTAGTGAAGTCTTAACTAGATGTTAGAGTAGGAGTAGAAATCACTTTCTGCTAAATTACAATCCTGAATATTGTGAGTCTTCTTTCCTTAATTCTTTAGCCAGAGCACAATTTGAGGGTGGATGATCCTACAAGAAGAGGGAGGGTACTTCGCATATATTGACCACGGTACACAGGGAAGCTGGGCGCTCCTTGGCCAGAGTCAGTGGCAACAGGATTAGGACTTCAGGGAGCAGAACAGGGAACAGAGGGAGGTCCCACATGCCTGTGTTCAGAGTGAGCTCTCAGTGAAAGAGGGGACTGGTTAGTGAAAAGACTCTGGGCATCATTTTAAAGCAGCCGTATCCCTGTGGCACAGAGTTTAAAGATGGTATTCAAGAAAGTTTGAGGAATAATTTGACTTGATGACTCTCACACTTCAAAGAGTATTTGAAGTGCCAGTACAGACTTTTGTTTGTTGGTTAGTTTACAAGCTGAAGTCCAATTTGAGTAGCACTAACTAACAAGAAGTAATGACCTACTTTAAGGTCATCCTCTGCACCAAGCCCTATGCTAAGGGCCCTTTGCTCTTCAACAAAATTCCATGAGAAAACAAGATTTAGGGAAGTGAGGTGACTTCCATGGCCATAGTCATTTTTGTACAGTAGAAACTTGTGAGTAAATTCCTTAAGATGAAGAAAATTATTGCCAGTGGGAAACTGGGTGTGAGGGGTAATCAAATACATTGTGTTGTTTAAAATTTGAAAGTAGTGTTCTGAATTTATTCACTAATTTAGCTAATTAGTCTTAATAATCTCCTACTGGAATCCTTGAATTTATTATCCAGAGTATTGAGGGAAAGAACCAATTGTGATCCCCTACAGATGTAAATCATCCCAGCAGCATACTTTAATCCATTCCCACGTGGCATGCCAAAGAGCCTCTCAGACTATTCCTTTAAATGGTCAGGAGTGAAAGGCAGGAAGTGGGGGTGGGCAGGAGTTCGGGGAGGAGGTGAGATAGGAGTGAAAGCCAGCACTGTGTGAGAGAACAGCCATGTGACAACTTCTGATTTATCTTAGCCTCCTATTGTTTAGAACATTCTGCTGTTGATTACTGCCAGGCACCATATCCAAGAACAGAGTTCCAATTCAGATGAGCTCTTCTTCCTTGCGGCTGTTACAACTGTCGGGTGTTAGAGTCCTAAAGCAATAGATTCTTTGATGTTACTTTGTATGATTATAAGTAATTCCCTTTTAATTACATATTATACAGTCATCTAGTTTTTACATTTTCTTTTCTTTTTTTCCTACCATAATGGACATAGAGAACACTCTAGACTCTTCCCTTAGTATAGAACAACCTCCATACTCTTCAGTAAATGAAATGACATTCTTCACTTTGGGATTCATGTATTCAAGAGCTAAATATATTAACATTTTACCTTCATCCCAGGGTTTCCTGGAAAACCAGAAGAGCCAGGTATCCCAAGAGGACCCTATTAAAAGAGACCAGAAAAGTGATCAGACATCTATTTTAATCAATATCTAAATAAGTCATCTTTTATTCTTTGACAAAATTCTGTTTTTGACACATAAATAAGAATAACCCACTTAGTGATTTAAAATCACAAAAATAATAATGTAACTTTACTATAAGCACCTTCCACTATGAAATATTGCTAAAAAAACATGTCCTTTGGTATTAAACATAATAGGATTTCTAGTCGGAACATAGAAGATTAAGTCAGTAACAACCACAAATTGTTTAAAATAATTGGCTCTTAAGAAATGTACTTTCTTTGTGTTAACCAATTAATGTAGATGTTTTAAAGATTTTATTTATTTATTTTTAGAGAGGGAGAAAGGAGGGAGAAAGAGTGAAAGAAACATCAATGTGTGGTTACCTCTCATGCACCCCCTACTGGGGAGCTGGCCCACAACCCAGATACCTGCGGTGATAGGGAATCTAACTGGTGACCCTTTGGTTTGCAGGTTGGTGCTCAATCCACTGAGCTTCACCAGACAGGGCAAATAGTCTTTTTAAAGTTATGTTTTGTACCAAAATCTGGGACTATAATGTAAAAATGATGCCTGAGAATCATCTAAATATTTTAGAGTGATTTTTTTTCAGGCTAATCAGAAATGCATATTTGACAAAACAAACAAGCCAGCAAAATAGAACCAGAGACATGGAAAGAAAGAACAAACTGACAGTGACCAGAGGGGAGGAGGGAAGGGGATAACGGGGAAAGAAGAGGAAGGGTCAAGTCAAGGAACGTGTATAAAGGACCCATTAACAAAGACAGTGGGAGGGGAAGGATTTAAAGTGGAAGGTGGGGGGTGGATAGAGCAGGGGAGAATAATGGGGAGGGGAATGGGGACAACCATAATTGAACAATAAAAAACTTTAAAAAATAAAAATATTAATAGTGTAAATACAAAAAAAAATGGATATTTGTCACTATCCCACATTTGGGAAGGCCTGCGTGGAGTTTAAACCAATGATTTAAATGCTGGATTTAAAAGATAGGAGTGTAAGAGGAATAATTCCATTCCAGGTTATCCTGGGTCTGTTTTAAGAACCATCAGCTTTTAATTCCATCTGTTTTGTGTTTTAAAAAGCCCTTTTTTAACTATATTCATTTTGTATCCTTTTATTAATAAAAAGGGAGAAAATATCCTGAGGGCAAATAATTTCAAATCCGATTTACCCTCCCAGTATTTCCCGAGCTCATCACATTTTTTCATCTTTCTAGCCTATGAACCATGATCTATTCTTGCTCGTTTTATACACTCCTCTTTTGAAAGTTGCTTCTCTTTAAGTAGTCTTCTTTGACATCTTTCTCTAGCTACTGGTGTAGGTATTTTCTCGTCTCTGTCACCAAAACCTCAAGCTGTATCCTGTGTTGGCAACAGTAGTTAGCAATAGTAGTAAGCTACAATGTTAATTGTTGTGTCCCTCTTTTTTGATAGACAAGTCAATTTTCAAAGACAAATACTGTATGTTCACCATCTTTTTATTCCAAGTAGACACAGTAGATGCTCTATAAATGTTAATGAATGTAAAAACAGAAGAATGAATGAATGAATATGAAAATAGCACAACTCACCATTGGTCCAGGTTTTCCAGGCATACCATGTGCACCTCGCTGTCCCTAATTAGAAGAAAAAGAGACAAGCTTCTACTCTATTTGCTCATAATTCATTTGCTTTACAAGAATGTCCATGTTACAAATTAAAGAATAAATATCAAGATTAACTAAAAATAACTTTCTCAGTTAACAGAAATAAAAATACACATTTACACAACACTAGTAAGGTAGAAATACATACATCTATCCTTACAGCAATAAGTAAGGAAAATCAAGATGGAAAGAAATGAAACAGATTAAAATCATTCTTTTTTACTTGAATGTATCACCTTCTATCAAATTAGCTCAAAGGCAATTCAATTTTGAATACCTCAGTCTTCTTAGTAGCCATGTTAACTCAGAGACGGAATACACTCTTTGGGGAAGCAATAAACTAAAGCACATCTGCACACACAAGGAGGCTAGGTAGCAGTGAATGGTATGGGTGTCACCAAGCTCCCCCTTCAGCACTGAAGGAGTCATTCCACCACTGCTGGAAGTGAGAAGCTGGTGGCTCACAGTTCCCCCTCAAAAAAGTTAGCCCCCCAAAAAAGTTAGCCCTCCCAAAGTTATGCCCATTCCATGGCCAATGGGATGGTACAAGGACTGACCCCATTGAAGGACTGCAGAGCCATCCCAGCTCCCAGAGTTCCCATGCAACTGAGGACTCGTGGAGGCTGAGGTCTCTGTTGCAGTTGGAACACCATTTAATTTCTACCTCTGACAAACCCTAGTTCTTTTATTCACTTCTTCACAAGTGTAGTTTCTGAATGCACTCCCCATTAAATTTCTTGCACACAAGTCTGCTCCAATGCTATTTTCTGGGAAACTAGATCTAGGGCTTCAATACCTTTGGTGCATGAAGCAGTATAAGAAGGCAGACTCTAAAATGGAATTGCTAAGCTGGGTTCCTCACTGACCGACTGTGGGAGACACAGTCCAGCTCACTGCTGGCATGCTGTGGTGATGCAGTAGTAAACATTGACTCCAGTGGTGAAATGAGATAGGCAGCCAGTGCAAGGGAATGGCTATGGGTGCAGTGACTCAGGGATTTGAGACATTTTAGGGGAAAGGGCAGATAAAAAGTTGATGGAATTGCATGGGTCTTCAGTGAATCCAGCAAATGAAAGGCTGATGGTGATTAATCATCAATATAAGGCTCTTTGGCAACATTTAAACGTATTGTGATCTTCCACAACCAGAAGGAAGACAAAGCTGAAGATTCAACACAGGACTTAATGATAAAGGTTTAAAAGTTCTTGAGAAGGTTGGATTCTAAAACATGTAAAGTTTTGTATGCCATGATCAGAGTCCTTGATCGGAAGGAATGGGACCTTGGTTTTTGGCATTGGAATATCTTAAGAACTTCAAATTCTCAGACACCCTGAAGCCCACGGGCCTGCAGAATGGCCCATTCCCATTATTGACAGACTATACTTCTTCCTTGCTTAAAGATGATGCAGAAGCCTCTAGTTTACCAGGCAACACATGCCACTACCACCACTGCCTGCCCCCCCACTCCAGCCACCAGGCCAATAGTTAGTATAAAGTCACCAAAGAATGAGGTTGAGGAAGTGCTGTTCCTCATTAAAGAGAGAAGAGACTACACACCAAAAAGACCTACATTCTATACACCATGTGGAGGCAGGATCCAATAGAGAATTAATGGGACTAGGTCCTAAAGGTACTGGATTGAGAGGGACAAAATATAAAGTTAGAGAATTTTAATGATGTGGGAAGACTCTTCTATGAGACACCTTTAACTCCTTGATAAAGACCCTGGGAGGTGGTGTTAGCAGGGGAGATGGTTCTTAGAAACTTGAAAAGAGCAATGGCCCACACTAAGTGAGTCAGAAATGTCATAACTGCCTGGCAATGGTAGAAGAAAGCACAGAGAAGTAAATATACTAGATTGGACATGCTAAGTAAAGCTGGATAAGGCAAGAGCTGATTAGATTCCACAATATTCTCCACATGTCCAGAAGACACTCTGCTTACCAAAGTGATAAGGAACAGTCTAGTGAGAAGGTCTCACTTCTCTCAAACCAGGGCCCTTGCCTTTGGTGCCATTGAGAAGCTCACAGGTGGTTGTCTTTTGCGGGGTAACAGCAGGGGGTGCCGTAAACCTGAGATTTTTAATACTAATGGGGATGACAGTCAAAATAATAGAGGCCAGCTGCACTCCTTAATTGTCAAAAACAAAGTGGGTGTCATGTAACAAACTGCAAGTCTTAAATATCACCAACTCTAGCCTGACCTTCAGAGAATTGTGAAGAGAATTAGTAGAATATGCCCCCCACCTAGGTTTGAGGTACATGGACAGACAGCAAGGGTATTTCTCAATCTGTACATTTAAAATAGATCAAAGGCAGATGATCAGGAGATTCATACCTTTAAAAGGTGACATTCATAGTACTTACCTTTTAGAATTGTGATAAAGATAAAGATATTTGAAAGAATGCTTAGTACCTAATAAGTGCTTGATAAATGGTACCTATTTTTATAATGTTACTACTATTCTAAAGTTTATGTTTTTCCTTGGATCATATTCTACATGTTTTCATTATTTTCTTAATTTCTGTAGTAAAATAAACAGACAACAGATATACCGTGGTTATGTAAGATGTTAACGTTAAGAGAAGGTAGGTGAAGAGTACACGAGAATTCTATCCCCTCTTTGCAACTTTCCTGTAAACCTAAATTTATTTTAACAGAACAAGAAAAAAATTGAAATTAGGCAACCAGTATTCATTTAAAAAGCATATTCAGTACAGCCTCTGGGAGAGTTTGAACACACATACTTACAGGAGCACCCTGAGGTCCAAGCCTCCCTCTCTCTCCCGGCATTCCCCGTGGGCCCTGTAGATAAGAGAGAAAAAAGTACCTCTTGAAGCCTATTATTTAAATTCTCTGGCAGCTTGATTATGCTACTCAAAACAATTGAGACTCAATATAATTGGCCACCACATAGTCATATATCTTGGGGCAAACTGGAGCTTGAACGCTCTCTACCTGTGGAGATATATAACCTACCACCTCTTACCTAAGTGGATTTCACTTAATCTAGTTTTAGTGGGCGGAATCCAAAAGAATCCTGATTTGGTCATTGAGTATATGGGGAAAAAATAAGGGCACTCATAGTTAAGGAAAGAAATGCAATGCAGGAAGACTTTCTATTTGAAGGATGAAGTTGTTACAGGGTGCTTGCCTGTCAGCTGGTAAACAAGACTATTTCAACAGCAAACATGCTTTCCATGTCTTTTTGTTTATTTCATTTAAACAGTCTCTTAATATAATTTAAAAAGTAAAGAATTAAATTGATACGTACCATAGGACCCATAGCACCCATTGGACCAGTAGGGCCAGCTTCACCCTAAAGCAAAAATGAGATCACATCACAATATGAGAAACCTACAATTGACATGTACATCATTTTATTCTATGTGTGTATCATTCTAAATGTGTATTTTCAAAACGAGCATTTGAAAAGCATACCTTCAATGAAGGACCTCAAAAGTCTATTGTGTCACTTTTTCTAAAATGCAATTAAAAGTTTGCTTCTATAGAAATGTCTAAAATAAAATTGATGGTAGATTGATGGAACTATCATACCTAGTCACACTAATTAGTATCAAAAAAGTAATTATTTGTCTATGTTTGATAATACTTTAGGTCAAGTAAAACTTTACAAAGCTAAAATTGACTGTAATATTTCTTTAGATTCTATTATAGGAAGCTTAGAAATAACTATTTTAAGGCTGAATGTGTTTGCACATACTAAACTCATGATACTTCCCACTAAAAAGCCCTCTGCACCTCCTTGATCTTTTCTCTCCCTCTAGAAACATAAAAAAATGGGGGGAAGAAGCAATGGCCCAACGGCCCCAAAAGTAAAAGGACACAAAATAATGGGGTAATGAACTGTGCAATCCTCTCAGATATGTCTAAAGAAGAAAACAGAGTGACTGTGTTTGAGGAGGTGGATTCAAAGTGCCATGTGTCACACAAGGACAACGTCCACCCTACACTGATAGAAACTCAGAGCCATAGTGGCCATTCCTGGTGGCAAAGTTAGGTCATATCATGTATCCTGGTGAATCACTGCAACTCATCTATGAAAAATTATATTTATCTACCTAACTGTTCATTTTTATACTCCTCTTTCCTCCAGACTTATTTAAGGGGGCTCCAAAAAAAACCTGTGGCACTTGAAGCACAAGCCAAATGCTACAGTGAGGTTGTACTGAGGTACCACACACTCACCTTGGAACCAGGTGCTCCAACTTCGCCTTTAGGGCCTTCAAGACCTTTATGTCCCTGAGAAGAAAAATATAAATTTGTATTTTACTGCTTTTTAAATTTTCAGATGCATAAAAGAACCAAAAATGAGCTTACAGAAAGTGACCTATGAAAACAGATCTCAGACTTAAGGTTGTTACTCGAAATGTTTCCCAATTCTCAACATTTCTGAAAGTCTATTCAAAGAAAATTAGAGTTTCCCCCTTTAAATAATATTTTCAATATGCAATGTTCTCACCTTTCAAACTTTTTGACTTCAGAAAAAATTAATCTATAGCTATAAATAAAGAACTTATAAGAAAATAAATAGTTGTAGAGTTTAAGTACTTATATATGTTATTAGAGGGGTGATTTTCAAAATACTATTTATTTATTTATTTATTTATTTATTTATTTATTTATTTTTAGAGAGAGGGGAGGGAAGGAGAAATATCACTGTGTGGTTGCCTCTCACGTGCCCCACACTGGGGACCTGGCCTGCAACCAAGGCATGTGCCCTAGACTGGGAATCGAACCAGCAACCCTCTGATTTGCAGGCCTGTGCTCAGTCCACTGAGCTATGCCAGCCAGGGCTCAAAATATTTAATGACTATTACAGTAAGTACAATAGCAAGCATTCTCATCAGAAATTTATCCATTCAAAACAGAGACCAATTAGTATATACTGAGTAAATATTAGCCATGCTTTCAGATAGATAGACAAATAATTTCTATACAGGGTTTAAAGCAAAAGTAGGTTTATAGTTGTTCATATGGAAAATAATACAATAATTAATAAGCTCTGTATTTTGTGTACTTACAACTGTAAACCTACTTTTGCCCATTCTGTATATGCATCTGACATATAATATTGTATTGGCAAAATTTCATTTAGTTTTTTACATTCAATGACTTTAGTAGTGCTTAGTTGTCTTTAACTTCATTCAGAACAATTTAATAAAATTTAACAAAATTGTTTTGAATTGAAACAATTTAACAAAATTGTTTTGAATGAAGATTGTATTGTGACAGCTGTCATACCAGCATACATTTAAAAAACTTATAAAAAGTGGCAAATTTTTGTGCAGTCACTTTAATATTGAAAAGGAAAGAAGATACAAACAACATTTTCAGCATGTTATGCTTTATTATTTTAAGAAATGTAAAAACACAACTGCAAAGCAAAAAAAGCTTTGTGCAGTGTATGGAGAAGGTGCTGTGACTGATCAAACATGTCGAAAGTGGTTTGCAAAGTTTCTTGGTACTATTGACATTTTGACCAAACAACTCTTTGCTGCAGGGGCTGTCATAAGACAGCATTGGAAGAGGCTTAGCAGCACCCCTGGCCTCTACCCACTAGAAGCCAATAGCAGGAAATAGCTGAGATACTAAAACATACAAATCAATGAAGTTACTGGTAAAAATGAAAAATGTCTTTATTTTACAGAAAAAACTAAACAGACTTTTTTGGCTAGCCCAATAGTTACAATTTAATGATCTTGAGTCATATAAACATAGAAGCATTTCCAAATCTAGGTTGACTGGGCTCTCCTACGATCCAGTGCACACTCTAGTGTTATGTCATTCATTCCACGATGTAGTAATTGACTGTTTTCTTAACCGAATCCCTTGCTAGCCTGAAGCTGGAAGCTACGGATGTTTCTTGTTGATCACTATGTCCTCTTGTAGAGCAGTAGTCAGTATATAATAAGAACTCAAAATACATTTTATAGAATCAAATGAAATTCAAAAGAAATGTAAAATATCATTACCATTTTGGTAACCTCAGGTGACTACTGCATCCACTGCCGCTAGGACAACTGACAAATGTAGTTGTAAAGAATCTGAAAGTAATGCTCTCTAGACGCTGCTCAGTAAATCACAGCATCCGAAAGGATGACAAAGGATTGAACTTACTCGTTGACCCTTCAGGCCCGGAAGACCAGGAGCTCCAGGAAATCCCCTAGCTCCCTGTGCGGGGTGGGGAGAACATATAAGACATTTCAGAATCATTAATGAGAATAGGAAATTCCTTAAAATACATTCCCCACCAAAAAAAAAATATCTGGCACATAGTGTTGTTATTTATTAACCAATAAAGCAAAGAAGAAAAAAGAATAGTATGTGTTTACCTACCAAAGTACATCTAGGTAAGCAAAACTGAGCGAGGCAAACAGTATTGGAATGGAAACACGACTTACACAGACGCAGGGACTAATGGGAGGTACTGATTTGACAACATTTTTAAAATTTCAAATAATGTCATTGTGTTATTAATAAAACAAACAAAAAACAAGAAAATAGGCCTGAAACAACATAACTAGTGTTTAACTCAATGAGGCCATTGTATAGGAAGAAATCAGGAGAAAAATTAAGGGAAAGTAGGATTTCCTTCCTTTATATGTGCTTTATTTGTGGTAAAAGAATAAATGCATTTTGTAGCAACCAATGTGTTTTATTTTCCCTGAACTTATAAATATTGGCAGTAGAATATGATTAGAAAGATTATATGAAAATTAATAAACAGAAAATATTTAAAGGCAAAAGATAGATGCTGGTATATTTATAATTGTTTAAAAACTGAGGAAATAAAATATCCAACAGAAAGAAAAGTCAACAAATACAGACAAATAAAAAAAAATGGGCTGGTTCCTTTACTCGGTAATTTTTAAATTTCTGCAAATAGTATGCATCCTTTACCTAAACATATAGAATTTTAAAAAATAGAAATCAAACAAAAAATCAAATGCAAATGGTAAGACTATCATGAAATGATGCTTGAAAGTTTTTCCTCATAACCTCTTAAAATAGTTAAGGACCCAATGACTTTTGCACCTATTTTCATAGCCTGTAATAAATTTGGTTTTGAAATGAATGCCATTACCACTGCCACCAGAAGACTGAGCACTCAACAGCATAGATTGATGTTCTCCACTATTATCAATTACTATTAATAATCAGCATATCCCTGGCACTAAGCCTTATTCCTGACTAGTGGGCATCCAATAAATAATCACGGAATGAACATCTGAATTAAAAAATGGTTTAATATTTCTTTTAACACTCAAAGCACTTTCCTAAACCTTTCTTAAGGAAATTCACTGTGCTGGCATGATCTTACACAGAGAGTAAAATCCATGTTTGCATTATAGCCTTCACTAACTGTTGATTAAATTAATGAATAAATAACTCAATACATAAACTTTATATGGTAAAAGCAAAACAATTATTTCCCTGTGACTGGTTGCAGGATGTTTCTTCAGTGTCTGTTGGGGGAGGGGGTGTTATCACAGTCAAACCATTGCTCTCTGAACAAATAAAGTTCCATTAATTCTTCTGTTTGCACAGCCCTATTTAAAAATTCTTTCTTTTCAAGAACTCCCTTTAAGCTTTTCCACTGGAATGTACCCCTTTATTGAGATTTTCCTGCCTTCCATCCTGAGCGGGAAACTCGGTACACGTCCCTCTAAGCCTATAGGGGAATTACTGAGCTATGTTATTTCAAATAATTTGTTAATGCAGGAGTTTTTGTGGTCTGCAAGGGAATTCTCATGTGATTACATAGCTCCATAACAAGAAAATGAACCAGATGTACTAGCACTCGTAAACTTTTCTCATTCTGCTGGCCGGAGATTGTCATCACACCCCAATCACACACCGTTGCGCTGCACTTGCAGAGCGCATCTGTGACATGCTGGTGAGGCACGTTTCCTCCCCGTGGAAGCTCCCACACTGCAGTGTGCAAGAGTGCAGTGGGACGGGGGGCTCAAGCCTGGATTGGTTGACTTGAACATCTGTGCTAATGAGTAAACCACATGCCCCTGTCTGCAGTGACTTTCCAGGATGATGGGGGAGGAAAGGAAGGAGAGAAAGGAGCTGGGAACTGGTTTTATATTTGAAACTCAATAATCCTTAGAGCCCTGTAAATTCCCTTAAAAGATCAGCATTCATTGTTTAAAAAAAATCCCAGTATTGGACTTTATCAGTTTTCAGAAAGTAAATGGCAAGGACTTCAGTTGGATGCATTCAGTTGTTGGATGCATTCAGTGGTAGAAACACTTGGAAAATATAGAAAATATAATAAGTAGAAGGCCAAATCAATTTAGGGGATGTTGAACAAAGAAAAACTTTAAGAGCAGAAATGTTAGAGGATTTTTTTCTTATTATTCTCTAATTTTCCCCATTGCCTGTGTAGCACATCCTAGGGGAGGGCCTATCAAAACAATGTGAGTGAAGACAAAAAGGTGGGTCAGAGGGTGGCCAAGTGGGCTAGATCCTAAATTCTGCTGGGCTGGGTTGCCAGGGCCCTGTCCCCGCAGTGATCCAAGGGAGAAGAAAACAGCTGTGTTAGGAGTGCTGGCAATCAATGTATCTTGTCATCAGTTTTAGGGCCCAGAACATCAATCAAGAATTTCAGCCAACATTAGGGTTTGAGGAGCAGCCAAAGAGACATCTTGTCCATAATTTATGGTCCCTAACAGATAATAAGTCTGTTCTCTTTCAAGCTGTTGTTTTCAACATGTGAACAATATAAAACAAAAATATTAAAAAGATAAAAAATGATAAACAGGATTGACATGTAACATATAAGTAGGTCAGACTAGTAATTAATTATCTGAAAACCTGATGTGTAGTTTGGAGATATCCGCATTAGAGCATCATATAATTCTCTAGTTCTACAAGGGTATTTCGTATGCCACAATGCAAAGCAGGAAATTAGAATTACCATTCTGGCAAAATGTCCTGTTCCATCATGACAAAAGAGAATATATCTTGGTAACAGTGTCTACTGCACACTATCATATTGATAAATATAAACTTACTGGAGATCCTGAGAATCCCACTTCACCAGGATTTCCATTTCTACCAGGTTCACCCTTTATGGGGGAGAAAAAAGCAAAGAGGGATTAAAATGTTCTCTTCTAAGACTAAATGACAAATCCATTGCAGATAAGCAGTCTTCTTTAGAAAGCTGTGTTCCATGCTGTCAACAGTATAAAAACACTGAGCTCTATTTTGTATAGCAACCCATTCTGGCAAGTCAGTTTATGAAGGTTCCATTAATATATCAAGAAGAAATGAGCACAAATAATACTGGTCTGACTTAGCTCACCAACACTTATACACATGTATATATGAACAAAATTCTGTATCAACATATGGCACTGAATTAAACAATGGTTTTTAAAATACTACTTGCCATTTCTTTTCTTGTTATAAAAAATATTAAGAACTGTCCAAGATATTTTCCTTATGCCCTAATTCAATGTAATTTGCTTAATAAATTGCATCACAGATAAAGAGAAAATATTCACTTAGTTTAGTATCACATAGAAATTGATGGCCTACCCAAAACTTTATCCTCAACTTTGGTACAACTAACAAAAGATTCCAAAAAGCAAACCTGTTGTTGCACTCTGTTCTTTGATCACATGTTTTTAAGGTTAAAATCTCAAATTGAGTCTTAACTGTAATTAAAAATTCAGCTGAAGAAATGACTTTTTCAGCATTGGAGAGCGATATTGATGCTAGCCCACCATCACATTTTAAAAATCCACTTAATGACAATTGCATAATGTTGTTGCCATCGAAGTAATAATTTTTTCCTTCAGATCACTTCAGAGGCTCCATCAGCAAAGGCTGAAGCTATTGCAGCAACAATTCTAGTATCTCATGGAGAAATCATAATGGAAAACTTGGGGAATGTAGGGAAAGAGACAGTACCTAATACTGTATCACCATCAAAATTAAGAGCACTTTAGATTTTGTAAAAGTCCCTTCTGAGCTCTCTAGTTTTGGTTGACATTAATGGAAGCTAAAAGTGCGGGAAATGAAAGGGAATTAATGAATAACACTCATGTTAACACTGTAGCTCCTTCTTAGGCTCTTTAAAAATTTCAAAGGAAATGAGGGAAGGCAGCATACGTCTTCACCAGGTTTCCCAGGAGGGCCCTCTGGTCCACGTGCACCAACTGGACCCTAGAAACAAAACAAAAGGAAAAAAAGAATATTTACCTATATTTATCTATTCCAACCAATGATTCAATCCAAAATATTGTTGAAACAAATTAAAAAAAAAAACAGAAAATAGCTTCATTAATATTCTGAATTTATGTTGTATCACTCATGTTGCTGGCTCAACAGAACAAGTTTGCATCCACAAATGCAAATATCTCAGCACTGTCAGTTGATCCTCTTCAAAGTCTTGGAATTTGAATACTCTGCCACAAGAAACATAGCTTAAACACAATCCATAACACAGAGCTCCTGAACTGGACTGCAATTTCTTGCTACATAAGTAAAGAGCTGGCAAAAAAAAATAACTCAGGACACCATTACAATGGTGGACCCATATTTAACTGCATCTACATGCTTATTTGACATTTACCATTGGTCCAGGTTCACCAGGTTCACCAGGAGGTCCTGCAGGGCCAACACCACCCTAAAATTGAGAACAGATTATATATATACAAACCACAGAAAAAAACAGAACACTGAATCCAGAACACTGAAGTATAGCACTATTGTTCAAAGTGCTGGCTTTATCACTCTCTAGTTGTGTGACTTTGTGTGAGTTATATACTCTGCCCATACTTCAGTTTTCTAATCTATGAAATGAGAATAATATGGTACCTATTCATTAGGCTTTTATATCTATTTAGATAACTAATGCATATTTAGAACCTAGAATAGTGCTAGCAAAGGGTGTTCTATCAATGGTAGTCATCATCGTAATATTTTCTTCTTTTTTCTCCTTTGTCTTCTTCCTTTTTCTCATCTTAAATAACAACTATATTTTCTATTTACCAATGGTAAATAGAAAATATAAACTGATTTAAAAACTCCACACATATGATAATGACAATATGGTATCTTTATTTTTAATTTTTCTATTTTACCAATGGTAAATAGAAAATATAAACTGATTTAAAAACTCCACACATATGATAATGACAATATGGTATCTTTGACTGAGATAAGAATTCTTTTTTATCTTTCCTTTAAAAAATTATTTCCTACTGCCTGTCAAGTCACTACCAAATTAACATAGCTCTACACCACCACTTTACTGGTATTTTACAGGCTACAGAAAAAAGTTTAGTATTATGATCTTTTTAAAGATTCCAAGAAGTGATCACCCTGAATGTTATTTCTAATAATACCACATAGTAATTGCTTTCTATAATCTGATTTCATAGCCTCAGAGTTGGCACATAACCAATTATAAGAATTTTCATCCTGATATGTTTTTTCAGAAGCAAAGGCACATAAAAATTATTTGTGTTGAAGGTCAGTAACCTAAAGAAACCAGACAATAAAACTTCAAGCCCACAATAGACTTTGAAAATCATACTGCATATATTTCTAAGTGACAATTAATTGACTATAACCCATTCAAAGTAAGGATTACAATATGCAATTTAAAGACCAGCTCAAAGCAGTCATGTCACAGAGACTTATTCCTTTCTTTATTTTTTGTTACAGTTGTAATTTAATTATAAAAATACTTACTTGCTGCCCTTGTAAACCTGGAGGTCCCCTTGGGCCAATAGGACCCTTAAAAGCAAATGAGAAAAAAAGTTGTATACCATTAATGACAACTAGGTCAAACATTTAAAAAAATGTTTAATCTGGAAAAGCTTTAGAATCTGGAAAAGTGAACTTTTGACAGTGGAAGATGATGACATTCTCCATCTGTGCTCATCTGGAATGCAGCTAAATTCAAGAAAATTAAAGCTAAGATAACATTTGGGGTGATTTTATATATACTCTTGGTGTCATAAAGAGAAATAAAGAATACGCCTGTGCACACGCAATGCCTTCGGGACAAGAATGCTTGCATGCTTAAGGAGTGGTTCTGTTAAAACAGAACATCTGACAAAGGAAAACTCTTGGCAGGCCTAAAGGAGCTATCAAGCTGACTATTTAATTCTTCGGCTTCACAGCAGATAACTCTTATAACTTAATTAAGCAAGTTGAATCAAAGGCTTATGAAAACATCAGAAATAATGACTAGAATGTTTGAAATGTAAGTTTAAAATTTTTCGGGGGACTGAGATTTCTGGACTATTTCTTTCTTTCATAACATATACTTAAAGCACCCACATAGGCTTTCCTCATTTAAACATGAAATGACTACACTGAAGCACAACCAAGGGAAGAAAAGGAAAATGCAATTAAAAAAATGGTTAATACATCTATACAATTTTTAATGTCATACTTTAAAAAGTGAATTCAATTAAATCTAAATCAAGTTTGTTCTTAAAGCAAAAACTTAAACTTTTATTTTGAATTGGTTAGATTTTTAGCTAGTAAGAAAATTATTACAAAAACAAATACATGCAAGTTAAATTTCAAATGGATTAAAACTCATATACTTCAGAAAATCATCCCAAGATAATCATTGATGAGAGCATATTGCTGATGACTTAAATAATACATACAAACAATCCTGGCCCTAAGGTTCTGTCTAAAATACTATTAATCTGGAATGCTTCTGAATTATATCATGAGCAGAAAAGCATGGGAGAGTTGGTTTTAAAAGTATTAATTCGTTCAGTGAGATTTCACTGCTCCAAATACTCAGGTTAAAGTACCTGCTTAGAGAAAAGTGGGGAACTTTCCGGCTGTTGAAGAAATTCAAAAGAGAATGGGAACGGTCAGTAGTTTCTGCAAGGAAACTTTGAAGTTGTTGCTATAGGTAGCCAGAGAATATTAAGAAAACTAGGGAATGATGAAAATAAAACTGGCAAACTTGTTTCAAATTTTTGCCAAATCACTATTTCCAACAACACCATAAAACAATTATTTTATTTATTTAAAAGTACCCTTTTTGATGTGGCACTGCTGGTTATATGTTTTAAAATTCCTTATTTTCTTTAAATAATAAATGAACTATATAGACAGTCCTTTATGAATGTTGACAAATACTTTGCACAGTTATGAATGGAACACCTCTGGGCATTTAAATGATACATAGGAGGGTCTGATAAATAAACTGAATGAATAAATGAATGGAGATGTTTAAGAAGACACATATTACTCTTAACAAACTGAGACCTCTGTTTTTAAAATGGTTTTTTCAAAGGTACTTTAATTATCAGTAAAATTTGCGCTTACCACCGAGCCAGGCATCAGTCCTATCTGACTCCCCAGGCCAGACTTTTCATCCAACCCAGCCATCTGAGCTGAAAACGGCTGGAAAAAGCAATATGTTGATATTATTTCCACAATAAAAGATGTATATCAAAATACTTATTAAATTGAGACATGTATGTAAATTCTCTGGGATTCATATAGAATGGCCCTTCTAAGAATCATTTTAAACTTTTGCTTTAAAGCAAGAAAAAGACTCAAGTTGTTGTTCATTGTGTATGTTTTTAACTGAACAACCTTCCACAGAGTATCTTATAAGTATGCTGTTTCAGAACAACTATTGCAATGGGCCAAATGTCTGATACTTGATAAAAGCGTGACTCATTCTGTTAAGTATTTAGCCACTCTCATCAATTTCAGTTGTAAATCTCTTTATCTGATTTCTTCCCAAGGTTAGAGCATGCCAAACATCTGAACAGAGCTGGGAGATTGCTTTTGAAACATCTGTCCTAGAGTCCAGATTCCATTTCAGAATATATTACTTACTGTAGCTGGTATTCTTCTTTCTTGTTCATGGCCAGTGAGCATTTAACTGTATTTATGTAAGTTAATAAAAATTTTATAACCCTTTTTATGGAATCCCTGAATGCTCTAAGAATTGGCAACAGTTTTACCTATTGTCTTTCATATCTAAAAACTCCCAACGGACCAAAATTGTCCATATACGTTCCCAGAGTTCTAATCTCAGGACTTTAGCAGGAAAAGAATGTGTGTATTATTTGAAAAATAAATTGGCAATTCTTCCTACCATCAGCTGAAAAACAAATGTATGAATTGTTGTAAAACAAAAATCATATTTCAGGGCTCCGTATGTTCCTTTGTTATGCTATGCAGTGTACTTATAAATCCCTGTGTCTGCCACTAAGAATTCAAAGAGGCAGGTATAGAAAGTTTTATTTTACTTCTAGTAGAAAACTAAAATTTGGAGAATAATCAGAGAGATTTTTAGCACCAACTGGATGGCCCCTTTCCACACATCATCACAGATGTGTCACCCTCCCATGGTGTGGAGGGCATGACACACAGTTCAACACTTTCTGAGCCTTTTTCATTTCCCAGTGAAATGAAAAAATGTCATAGATATTTCATTTCCCAGTCCTTTAGAATCAATAGAAAGAATAAAGTTCACAAAGTCTGGAACTGACCTTGAGAACTACCTTTGAAGTAGTACTTAAAAAAGTTACTTTGAATTTTCCAACAATTCCCTGTGGGTTTATTAGTTTATCATTGTTCGTGGCAGCATTGCCTTCACGAAGCTGCTCTTACAGTTAAGGGTCAACAACTGAACCAACACAATTTAAAATAATAGCAATAAATCAAAACCTTAACATGTTATCTAAATATGGCATTGAACAATGCACAGCCCTTACCCTGCTCATGCCATCGGGTCCTGGGTGAGAAGGGTGTCCGGGTGGCCCTGGAGGACCTGGTTGACCAGGAACACCTGGTTCCCCATCAATTCCCTGAGGACCACGAGGACCCTGCAAAAACAAGCCAGTGGAAATGACAACCTATTGCCAAATGTTCACTTAATAGAACGCTAACTGCACAGACTTCTTGGTGGAGATGGTGTGTTCATTATTTTACTATGAATGGCTGTACTGTTTGATTCCAACTATGACATTCTGGAAAAGGCAAAGCCATGGAGACAGTGAAAAGACCAGAGTTTTCCAGAGGTTGGGGGTGGAGGATGAATAAATAGAACACAGAAGATTTTTATGGCAGTGAAAATACTCTGTATAGTATAAGGGTGGATATATGTCATTGTAGCTTTGTGATCAAACTTGTAAAGTGTATAATATTAAGAGGGAACCCAAATATAAACTATGGACTCTGGCAGGGGATGTTGATAATGGGGAAGGCTACGAACGTTTGAGGGCAGGATGTGTATCAAATTATGTACCTTCCTCTCAATTTTGATATGAACTAAAACTTCTCTAAAAAATAAAGTCTTAAAAATAATAAAAAGAATAACAATCCAGCCACCTACAGTAGTTTAGCACTGGTCACAGAGTCTACTATTGGGTCATGGTACATTCTGAGTAGGAATTTTCCTCTTGATATACAAAATCCCCAGTAATCAGCCTTCCTGGAATATTTATAAAATTATAGTCAGCTTATTAGTACCTAGAATAAGTTTTTTTTTATTTGATTGAGTTGTGTTGTTCAAGAGTATTAATCAACAGTTTCTAAATTCTCTTGCCTGTCATGGATGACAGTTAATTTTGTGTGTGCCTGCTTAAACTCCCCTAAACCTCAATCACAACAAAAATATGAAGGAGCCTTGACTGTAGTTTGTGGGGGATTTTTTCTTTTTTTTAATATTTTAATGTTTCTCATAGTTCCTGGCACATAGTAGACAATATATTTATTATATGTTCACATTTCAACCGCTTTACTCTAGTACTTGAAGTTGAGCACATTTTATTTCCCTTACCACCCCAAAGGCAGACAGACCAATAGAAGCAGAGGGAAAGGCACGGTGACCCAGCCAAGTCTACGTCTCAGAGAAGTGAGCAGTGATTTCTAGCCACCACACTCCACCCTCCTAATCCACATACTGAAGACAGCTTGGGGAACAGCCACGTCCTCAGTTCCGGAAATGCTCCGTCCCCTAACCTCACCATTTCCACAAGTCTTGTTAAGTATTTTCTGGTTTTATAACCCTAAAGAGACTTAGCCAACTTTAAAAAGAAAGGAAGGGCTACAAAACTTAAAAGTCAATATAATTTTTATAATTAGAAGCATGGATTGAGAAAAACATGGTAAAGGAATTGAGTTCAATAGTAAAAGAAGCTTCTCATACCTAAACATGAGAATACCAAGTGGCCCAAAGTAAGTGACTAAAATACAAACTCACGTAGCAGAAGGAGTAAATAGAGGAGTAGCTGAGGTGGGAGAGAGGGCAGTTTGCATGTCATGGCTTTGGGGAAGGTGGCATAATAGCTATTCAATTTAATGTATCTTAACATATTCAAACATTCATATAGACATGTTTACTTCATGGAAGATTGGGGTACATAAGCAAATGTATCTTTTCAAATAGAAGTAGATAATTTAGTCTGAAAAAGTGACATTGTGAAAAATATTTTTCAGAAGAATATTCTCGTCCTTTAAAAATCAAACCTTTCCTGACTCCTAAGCCACTGACAATTCATTGAACTCTTTTCATTGTATGTATAGTAACGGAGGCTGACTTTAATTGCTACCTAGGATTTCTGAAGTGTGTGAGTGTGAGCAACAGGAGCCACAAATATAGGTTGTTGGTGGTTGCACAAGTAGTAGTCCAACCTACTCACAGAGCCTCATGTGAAAAAGGACAAAGGATGTGTGGACACGGACAACAGCGTGGTGATAGTTGGGGTAGGGGAGTACAAGGGGACTAAATGGTAATGGGAAGTAATGCAATAAATATTAAATAAAAAAGGAAGCTGATGTGCTTAGAAACATGGAATTACTAACTGATTACTGGTTATTAATATATACAGAAAATGAGCTGACACATTATTTCTGCTCTCAAAGAGATTTCTAAAGACAAAATGAAACTCCACTAGTGTCAATGGGAGTAGAGACAGGTTTGGATAATATTAATTAATACTCAAAATATTGTGTCTTTTCTCCAGCCCTCTGTGATTGATAATCATGTTTCAAAGTCTGCTCTGAAGACAGCACACTACTTCATTGACTTCTGTATTCTGGGTCTTCATGGAATCTTCTTTAAATAGCCTACATGATATGCTATTATAGATACTGAGAATAAAATTCACAAAAATTTTCCGAAAGAAAACATAGTAAGCAAGATTATAAGTGAAAATAAGAAAAAATATTATATGTATGTGAACATTTTACTGACAAATGTTGAAAATAAAAATTGTAATTTGGGAATCCATTAAAATATATGTATTTTCATATTTCCAAGTAAGCTGAATCCCATAAATTTACGTTAAGGTTAAGGTTCTCCCATCCCCCAGGATACTCCAGTACCTCAGGAAGCAATCTACAATAAAAAGTACTTGCAGATTGCCACTAGGTGGCGACCTTGAAACGTCCACAAGTAGAAAGGAGTGATGATGACTTTATTCTCTGCTGGTTAGTAGTTGGACAAACACAAATTACATGTCAGAACTGGTATATTTCTCATTTTACAGATAGAAAACGAACCTATAGATGTTAAGTGTCATGTGCAATTAGAACTCAGCACGCCATTGACTGCCCATATCTGACAGGTTGCTAGTTTGTCATGACTGTGAAGTTACCAGCACAATACACTCAAACTAAGGATGTGTGGTGAGAGACATTCATGATGATCATTGGCTAATAATGAAGGCTTCTTGAGAGTATCCCTATATCAGTAGCTCAATCCTGTGCAATGTTGCCTTCCAAGGAACACTTGACAACATCAAGAGCTAATTTTAGTTGTTACAATTGTATGAGGCAATGGAGCAGGTGTTGCCACTGGCATCCAGTGGGTAGACATTAGGAATGCTGCCAAACATACCACAATGGGTGAGGAAACATCTGGCCCCAAACAGCAATATAATTGAAGTTTAGAAACTGCTCTACATTGTGAGCCTTCTGTAGTGTTTGATAGGAATGGAAATAGGAGGAGAAAGTGGTGTTTAGAATTGTGGTACCACCCTGTAATGTGCCAAGCATAGTTTTAGCCAAGCATTTCCTGAAAATCTTGAGACCTGTGGCAAAACATTCTACCTATGGGTATTTTGTGACATTATGCCAATATCTTGAAATCAGCTATGGTGAGACTATACCAGGAAAATTAGCAAAAGCTAAAGGCAGATTTTTTTTTTTTTTTTAATGAATCAGTTGTTAAACACCATCACACCAATGCTTGCTAGAATTAAGAAAGAGATAGATTTCCTACTTGGGTATCTGCCAGATTGTCTTGCTTAATTCCAAATAAATGACTACTCCTTACTTTTTTACATGCACGCACATGCACACAGACTATTCACATTGATTGTTTCAGACCTAATGAAGATACAAAAAGGAGCAATCATACACTAAGTTGAGAAAGTTAAGAAGGAGAGGAGAGGAGAGAGGAGGGAAGAGAAGAGGAAGGGAGGGGCGGAGAGGGGAAGAAGTTAAGACCGGTGAGGAGCAGATTCACTGAATCCTAACAAGGAATTCTGGAGTCCAACCACTTTTTCATAACAATTTTCACCCAGACTTAGCACTCACTGTTATTAACTATTCTCAGCACAAATACATGGATGCACAATGTTTTCTACATGACTACCTCCCCTCTTACCCTCCCTCTACCTGTCTTTGTTATTCTAGACCCTGGACAGACATCTGAGGGCTACCAACAGTGTGTAAGCTGCCAGCATTGGTGAGACAGCTCATTAGAGCAGCAGTGAAGGTTGGGGCATGAGATAACTGGACCACAGCTTTGCTGCCACGTACGTGGCTAGGGCCCACTTCTTTCAGGCACTGTTATTTAGCTGCATGCCTACCAATACCACTGATAACTCCAACTCCAGTTTGGAAGAGTATCAGCATAATGCTACCCGTGATGAAATGTGTGGAAGCATAAAATAGCATCAAAGATGAAACCAGAGTAGCAAGAGTTCCCAGTGATATGACACAAAATACATTTTCCCTCACTCATACATTCAAGGTTGTCTGTTGCTTCTTGTTCATCAATTTCTCCCATTTAGGTATGGGTAAATACATATTTGAAAAGTTAAAAGTCCACAGAGGTAAATTTTAGTAGATATCATTTGACAGAAAATGAAACACCACAAATTTTTCTGATTTGAAACATGAGATAATTATAGCAATATAAAAATTAATCCAGTCATTTAATACATGAAAGTCACTAGTTTTTGTGGGTGAAATAAAGAATTACTATCCTAGGATGGCAATTGGTGATATGAGGAAAAATTTGGTATTCTCATGTTTTATCTCAAGGGTATAAAATTGATTATTTAAATTTAAAGCTGCTCTCTTTGTTCTGCTAATGGTTTTCTTGATTTCTAAAATTATTCCTTTGACAGCTCTGTAGCAGCAGCTCCATGAAAAATGCAGCATACTACTTGCAAGATAAATTTATTCAACCACTTAAGAGGAAATTTTGTCCTCTAGTAATTTATTATTTATCCAATTTGGTTATTCCTGTAGCAACCACAGATGACAGAACTTGGGTGTTTTATCTCAATAGGACATTCCTGGCATTGTTTACCCTTGAGTTGCACCTTTTGAAAACAGCATGAGGTATTCGTTATGTTTCCTTAGATTCTACATCATTTTAAGTTGAACTCATAAAGGACAAATAAATGCCACTTGAGCTATCTAAAAATATGAGATAGCTATTAGCACATGATAATCTCTTCATGACCTGACCTTCACGTCACATTTAACGGAGGTGAGAGAACAGAGCTGCCAGCACTTCGCTTGGTCAAGAGAACGTGGTGCAGAGAGGGCCTTACTCAGGACCCAGTACAATCAGCACAAAGGGAACCCACAGCCAACTTACAGGTTTTCCTTTTGGCCCTCTCTCTCCTCTTGGTCCTTGTGATCCTGGAGGTCCCTAAAGCAGAACACAGTGGTTATGCCTGCAAAACATGTATACTTTAGATGTTTTTGTTTTAAGGGTTTGCTTGGTATAAGAAAATTGGAAAACAGAAATATCACCATTCTTTTTGAATTCAGTTCAATTGAAGGCCATAGAAAATAAAGCTGTGTGCATACCAAATGTGCATAGAAAGGCTGTTTGTTTTAGCAGTGAAGCTTACAGGTCTGTAAAGAATTCAGTGTTACATTATAGCACTGTGGAGCCCTATGAGCTGAATGTAATAGTTTGAACAGTAATGGCAAATTTGTAAAGATCATTTTTGCTGTCTTGTCCCAGACAAGTTCTTGCCACTAAATTATGGGCACAAAAACTTGTATTTCCGATTTTGAGAGCTACATAGATGTGCAAACCCCAAATTTTAATTATCTGAGGAAATGTACACAATACCCCCAACTATTCACCAGAGTCCAAGTTGCCAATGAAAATGAGAGGAAAAAAAGCCTCTTATTCTACTACTACTTTATGTACTATACATTTAATAATCTTATTTTCTACTTGATTTAGAATGTTGCATCATCTCCATGGTATATTTAAAACCACTCAGAATTCTCTGAATAGTAATTGTAGTTATTTATCCCTTAAAATAGCAAGTGATTATTATATTTCAAAAGTGGCATCATTGTGCTGATATCTTAAATTAGCTTTTTTTACAACTGCAGTTGCCTAGAGAATTTTATTTCTCTTCAAAAGTTTCAATTAAGTTATGAAAATTAGATTGTGCATTTACTCAATCCAACATACAATATTGTTTAAAAGCTAAAGTTTCAGAATGACTGAAGCAGGCCTGTTAAATCATATTGTATTTTACTTATGTTGATTTAATGTATTTTAAATTCTACAGGCATCATGTGTGTATGTGTGTTATCCATCTGTTTACCTATGAATGCTACTAATTCAAACCTGAAATCAGTAGTCTTCTATGCTAGGCCAGAAATATGCTATTCTGATATGTGATGTCAAATTTTACTGCTATATGATTTAATTTCATTAACAGGTAAAATTAACAGTTTGTTTCATTAAATAGGTAAAAGTGATCTACTCTTAATCATTGCTAAACAACAGACAGTATGCCCTACTTCCAATGACTAAGGCTAACCTGAAATTAGTGGTGTAAGAAAAGATTGTCTTGCCCTTCACATACCCAAAGAAACACTAACACTTGAGGAATAAAAGGGCGCTTCAACTTCAGAATAAAATGAACCCCTACGTGGCATTCATTGCTGCAAAAGAATGCTTAAACTTTAAGATATTTCAAGAAAAAATGCTTCAAGAAAACATTCTATTGTCTTTTCATGGATATGATATTCATAAAGGTCTCAGCATCTCAAAGAGAGCCATGGACGTTGGAGGAAACTACTTACTGCTGGTCCTGGGCGGCCTCGTATGCCTGTTACCTAAACGATAAACACAATAATTTGTAAAGATGAATTTCTACCTGGAGAGTGTTAGAAAAGGCCATAGTCAAACAAATAAGAACAACAACAAAAGCCCCAGTGAATTTTTTAAAAACAAATGTTGTCAACTGATGACTGTTTCTTCCCTGACTTACGAGTTAAAACGCCATCTAACTTAAACTCTAAGTAAGGAGGCAGCGCGGGCGGAGTAGTTCACAGCGCAGCTGGAGCCGAGAAGTCAGGGCGCAGGGCCTGCCCGCACATCCCTCTTCAGTGGTGCGGCCTTGGACGACTGACTTGCTGTCTCTGTGCTTAGGTTTCTCTTGTGTTAAATGGTGGTAACGATTATGAAATTACCTTCTTCAAGAAGTGTTGTGTTGTGTTGTGAAGACAAACAAGTAAAATGTTTAAAAAGTACTTAAAACAGCACCTGAGACAGTAAGTACACAGAAGTGTTTTTAAATGAAAGAAAAAAATATGAATGATTTTGGTTTTAGGCAATCTGTTAAAACCAGCTTAAAGGCAAAGCCAAAATGCAAACCCTGCCAAATAAATCAACATGCACACACTTTTGCTTTGACAGAGGGATGATAACTCCTTGAAAATCTATGAGAGTGGTTGTTGAAGAACTTTAATCCTATTCAATGATATACTTGTTTATCATTTACAAATCTAAACAACTCTTAAGAACTCATACAATATGGAACCTCAATCAGGATAATGGTATAACACATTTCGAGAAATGTGGAATATTAAATCATGCCTTTCTCTCTGTATTACATGTCTATTTATACTATTAAAAATATATATCTTAACTATTAATCTATATTCACATACAATATATTTAATTTTGTAAAACCCTGATTTTCACCTTTGGTCATGGGACCATAAGAGTCAAGAATATTGTATTAAATAAATATTAAATTCTGTATTAAAATTAGTATGTTTTGGTTAATATTCAAAATTATACCAAAGAAATAAAATATGTATTAACATTAACTTTTGTTAAATAAAGAATAAATCTATCTTGGTTTTCTTGTTTTATACTAAAAACTTGCTTATAAAATAACTAATTCCCCTTCTTTGAGAGTATATATATAAGCAATAATATTCAACTTTACTTATAGCTAACTTTATTAAAGGTACATGAAAACAGTACATATTTATACTTACAACAGGCACCAATCCTGGTTCTCCTTTTTCTCCCTATGAAGTTAAAAAAACTTTAATTAGCAAAATATAATGATGTAATGGTTTGTTGTTCATAAACATCATGCTAAAATATTCTATATAAACAGTGGGAATTTCTTTGTAAGACACAAAAAAATTCAGAAGCGGAAATCAATCAATTTTGGATAATTAGATATTATTCATGGAAAAACATACTGCTTATCTGAAAGATAGAAAAAGAAAATAAATCCAATGCAGTTTTTATAGCAACCAAAACCAAAGAGTTGACTAGACAAAGAAATGCTTGTGATGAAAAGATGTAGAGGCAAAGTATCACAGGAAAAGATACCTAAATACTAAAAGTATAAAAGAATTCTAGAAATGTGGACACATGTGAACTTTCACACTCTTTTTACATGCCACCTAGTGTTTAGTAACGTAGCAGATGCTAGTCCTGAAACACTTATCACCCTTTTTTAAAACTCATGGAAGAATCTGAGAATTAACAAGAGGGAAGTGTGCTCACATTAATGGGAAAAAAAGAGAAAATAAGAAGAGATGTGATAATATTAGGTAGCTTTAATATCTGAGGAAATTCTAGAAAACAATATTTAGAAAGATATTAATTGAATAGGAAAATAAAAAATAACACAAGAAACTCTCATAAGTTAAAGTAAATAAAATCAGGTAGCTTTATTTGCTTTAATAATAGAGGTAGCAAACATAAAAGGTGTTGATGAAATTTCTTTTGATTCTTTGAATTTTAGAACCTCAAAAACTGTATTTTCATAGCACGATGTCAAGTACCTAGGTTAAATAATATTGGATGAGTTTTACCTTGATGTATCTTTACTTTATCACATATTTACTTGTATTTTTTATTTCAGGATTTGTCTTCCAACATACTGTGGTCTCCCCAAAGTCATAATCATGTCTACTTTACATCCTCCATTTGGTACACTTAAGTTCTGAACAAATTCTTCGTGAATACATTAATATTCATTAATATCTTATGAATCAATGCTTTTTACTGGGCAATTGCATAAAATAAATACATTAAGGATTATATCCAAAAATGTAGAAAAGACAAGGATAATGAGTTCCACTTTATTTAATTTCTTCTTCACTTAATATATTATCCTTTTATCTGATTATAAAAATAATATGAGTTCATAGCAGGAAATTTTTTAAATAAAGGAAGCATAAATATTATACTAAATACATGCTCAACACTCAGGAGATCAACACTGTTGATATTCTAGTATTCTTAGTTTTCTTTCATGTACCTGAACTTGGTTTACCTACTCAAAGCCTTAGTATTTTAGTCTTAGATTTTGTTTTCATTTGTATAATTAAAAATAACATTACAGTAAGTATCCTTGTTTATAAATGTTTGTGTAGCATCTCTAGTTAATACCTTATGATATATCTCTCTAGAAGTTAAAGTTGTGAATTAAAGATCACATATATTTTTAAGATTTTTTTCATTTAAATCACCAAGTTGTACTCCCAAAAAGCACAGTCTAATTATATTCCCACAATGGTATCTCACATCTGAAAACATTTTGTGATGTGAAATTTTCAAAGTTATTTTACAATCTTGATAGTCTTAATGATGGACTCAGTGGCAGAGCAATGCACTGATCATTCCTGTGGATGCTAATGCTAACGTAGCTAACACGCTGGAAGTCAGGAGTAAACTGAGAATCCAGATGTAGGAAATGGCTCTACAGAAGCAGGGGAAATCTCTCATGTGAGTAAGTTCAAGGTAGAGCACAAGAGACTGAAAGTCAACCTCGGAAAGGACTAGGGGCAGAAGGGAGCAGCACATACAGGAAGCAAAGCAGAACAGACTTACATCTGCATTTCCACATCTGCTAACTTCTCGCCTGGGTCTCTCCATTGTTAATGTAGTGAAGGTAATAAAAGTTAACCTTTTAAGAGCTATAAGTGCTTTTCTTGACATATTGAAAGAATTTGAATTGTTTAGAAAGGACAATATAAAGCATATAGAAAGGATATATAAATCTGTGCCCAATTTTAAGAAGGACATTATAAGAATGATGCTGGGGGAGGAAATGTTTCTAGAAAAACAAGTAGAAAAGGAGGAAAATTATTTTAGCCAAAATGAGAAAAATAGAATAGCTAGGTAAGAATGGTTGTGAAATCTCCATCCTAAGAGACCAGTAAGAAAAATGCACACTTTGCACTTTATATGTACCATGCACCTGCTGATGTCTTTCTTAGCTACATTGTAGGGCTTTTTAGATATCTTATTATGAGCTCTCTATATCTCTAGAATATTTGATATGGGTTTAAGTATTCCATTATCAGATTATGATAATAAATTTTTCTAGTGATTTTATGATACCTCTTACTTTGGAAAAAGCCACAAAAGTAAGTATCTGTTGCTTTTGTTAATACAGGCTTTGAATAAGTTAATTTATGTGACATGATTTATCTAAAATTTAACTAAATTTGAATTTCATACCCATTTAAGTACTCACATTCAGATGAGAATCACAGTTTAATTTTCCTTCTTGTCAGTTACTTGTCAGTAAAGGCTATGTGGATATGCCTTATCACTGTGCTGAGATGCCATTACCATGGAGACAGTCACAGTGTTTTCCCTACTTTCCCATCATCTGTATCATTTGCCTCTTACAGAGTTATAGCAAAGGAGCTATGTGGTGGTTGATATGAATAAATTATAAATAAAACTCAATATTGAAATAAACCAAGCACAAACGCATTTTTATAGCATTATTCTGCTCTCATGTTTTTGATGATATCTGATAATAAATGACAGTCATAAAATAAGAACATAACTAAAATGCGCTAAATTGGCAGCTGCTTTGAGTGTGTCCTTCCCCCACCTGTTTCATATCACCTTTGGAAAAAGCAGTGATCTAAATGGCAGAGCCTAACACGGTGCCTCAGTGAGCTGGACA
>PVKU01010151.1:0-46249 GCA_004027475.1 Anoura caudifer
CATATTTGCCAATAATACCTCAGACAGGTGTTTAATCTCCAAAATATATAATGAACTTACATGATTCCACTCTAAGAAGAAAGGCAACCCAACTAAAAAATGGGCAAGGGACTTCAACAGATACTTCTCCAAGGAGGAAATACAGAGGATCCAGAGACACATGAAAAGATGCTCAGTATCACTAGCTATCAGAGAGATGAAAATTAAAAGCACAATGACATACCACTTCACACTGGTCAGAATGGCCATCATAAACAAAGCAAAAGACAACAAATGTTGGAGAGGTTGTGGAGAAAAGGGAACCCTAGTGCACTGTTGGTGGGATTACAGACTGGTACAACCACTATGGAAAACAGTATGGAAATTTCTCTGAAAACTAAAAATGGATCTACCTTTTGACCCAGAAATTCCACTGCTAGGATTATATCCTAAGAACCCTGAAACACCAATCCAAAAGTACCTATGCACCCCAATGTTCATAACAGCACAATTTACAACAGTGAAGTTTTGGAAGCACCCTAAGTGCCCATCATTAAATGAGTGGATCAAAACACTGTGGCACCTTTACCCAATGGAATGCTATGCAGCAGAAAGAAGAAAGGTATTCCTACCCTTTGTGAAAGCATGGTCAGAACTGGAGAGCATTATGCTAAGTGAAATAAGCCAGGTGGTTGAAGACAAATACCATATGATCTCACATTTAACTGGAACATAATCAACAAAACAAATAAGCAATCAAAATATAACCAAAGACATTGAAATTGAGAACAGGCTAACAGTAAACAGAGGCAAGAGGGGAGGGAATTTCAGGGGAAATGGGTGAAGGGTTTATAGGAACAATTATAGAGGACCCTTGGACAATAACATGGGGGTTGTTTCAAACAGGAGGAGGAGGTGGGAAGGGCTGGGGTGGTGAGGAGTGGTGGGGGAAAAGGCAGAAAATTCTACTTGAACAACATAAAAATGTTAAAATAAGTAAATAAATATATTCTCATTTTTTTTGCATTTTTCTTTTTGCTGTTCTGATTGGTTGATTTCACTAGTCTTACTTCCATCTTCTTAGTCACCTATCTGTTCTGTATTAGCTAATAGAATGTTGATTCCTTCTAGTGTAGTTTTCATTGTAGTTTTTCTGTTCTTGAGCTCTGCTTGCTTCTTTATTATATACTTTCTAACTCTTTGTTGAAGTTCACTCTAAAATTTTTCTATTCCACTCACAGATTTGGTGATCTTTCTTATTACCATATTTATTTTTCTTCAGCAGGCAAATTAATCATCTCTTTCATTGTGTTTTTTTTTTTTTCTGGAAATTCTTCTTGTTCCTCCATTTGAGAGATATTCTTCTGTCTTTTCATTTTGTTTGAATTTCTTTTTGTTTACATGACTTAAACAATATACCTATCTCTCCCATTTTTGAATGGGAGAGATCTTGCATAGAAACAGTCACTATGTAGGTTATGGGTACTGGGAGGTTTCAACAGGCCATTTTGAGCCAAGTAGGTCCCTATAGCTTCTGAGGCTTTGGCCTCCTGAGCTAGAGTGCCTCTGGGTTGTAAAGCCAGGTGGATGTAAAAATTCCCTGTTAATTCTGCTTGATCTCTTTGTTTGGAGCAGAACCTGGCTCAGGAAATCTGAGAATACACTATAATGACCTTGCAGGTAGGCCAGTACACTGGACAGTTTCCACCCATCCTATCAAGGTGGAGAGGGATGTAAATAGTCATGCTCATCAGAACCTCTAACCCTAGAAAATTTCTGCAGTTTTCAGAGAGCCCCCACTGCTCCCTATCCTTCTCTATGTAGTCTTTTTCTTGTTTGTTGTACAGAAAGTTGTCTTGTGTAGAAGCAACTTCTGTACATGGTGGGTATTTTTCCCAGGCCAATTGAAGCCAGGTGAGTGCTTTCTGCACCTAGAGCACTAACATGCTGGGCTGGAGTGACTCGGGGTAATTAGGCCAAGTGTGTGTAGCAATGCTCTGTTGATCCTGCTTTCTCTCTTTGTTCAGACCTTAGATGGACTCTGGGAGTGTTGTCTGGGAATGTACTGCAGTGATCTTGCAGGTAAGCCAGAGCACCTGGATAGAGTCCTCACCTGCCCTATCAAGGTGGTGGGGGATATAAACAATGGTGCTCACCAGTACCTTCAATACCATAAAGTTTCTACAGTTTCCTACTTTCTCTATTTCTTTTTTTTTTCTCTGTTGTTCAGAATCTGTTCACTCAGACCTTGGTTGTGTCTCAGGAGTAATTGCAGCTATATATTCAGTGTGCTCGTGGGAGAGGAGACTTCAGCACACTTTTATGCTGCTTCCATCCTCTAAGTTTCTAGAGTATTTTAAAGGAAACAAAAAGTGTCTAGTCATTAAATCTCTGACCCCCAATCCCTGCCCACCTGCCTTACATCCACCTTTTCCCGTCTGCTCTGAGAACATTGTATGTCACACACATTGCACTAGATTCTGGAAAATGTGAAAATCCAGTTTGTGAGAATCATCTAGCCTTTTACATCTTCCTTAGAGGATGGATTATGAAGGATAGAGAGAATGGAAAGATAATGGCACTATGTCCTCTGAAGTAGCGACACAGCAGGTTTCCCAGGGTACAGTAAATTTTCAATGACCAGATCCTGGTCTCAAGCTTTGCAGTCTCCTTGGAGGTAGCACTAATTGCTGTCCCCTGAGTTGGCAATAAGGGGAAGATCACTGCCTTGACATGCTGAGGTTTAAATTGGTTTAAATCCCTGTTCAGGCCCAAGAGGGAGAACCCCAGAGAGTAACCAGAGCTTGCTGGAGTCCCTTCTTCTAAGCTTCGGTGTCCTCTCTGAAGATTCTCCCCCAAAAAAACTGATATCCTGGAAGAAGCCCACTTCCTCCATAGGAGTACTTCCCTTTTTGCTTACAGAAACCTTCACCATGACAGCCTCACCAAAAGACAACACAGGAAGTACAAGCTTCATTCAATAAACATCCAAAGAGAACATGTGTGAGGGAAGGAAGTCACAGCCAGAATAGAATAACCCTTGGTGGGGAGAGGACACACCAAATTGGAGAGAGCAGGAAATAAAAGACATATGATACGTGAGGAGGTTACAAAATTGGAAAAGCCTCTATTCTCTGGAATTCTTTATGATTGCCCTTACATTGGTATGGGAGAAAAGCTAATCTCAATCCAGTTTAGTAGTTCCAGAACTTGTCTTCATGTTAGATCACCTATGATCTTTAACAATTTTGAAGACAAGGATCACCCATGCTTGGGTTGGAACCCAGACACCAGTGGTGTTAGACCCCATGGGTAAGGCCAATGTGTGGACAAGCTTGAGAACTTGTCTCAGTTAGTGGTTCTCAAAGTTTAGCATCAGCAAAATCCCCTGTAGGGACCCATTCTTAGTTTCTGATTCAACAGAGCTAGAATGAAGCCTGGGAATTTGCATTTCTAATAAGTTCTTAGGTGAAGCTAGTGTTACTGGTTTGGGAGACTGCACTTTGGGATAGAGATATCTAAAAACTTGGTTATAGTTAACAATTTAAAGCTACCTTTGAGGTTTAATTCATACACTAAGAGGACAACTGTTAAGTTTTCCTTTTAGGGAAATTTTTAAGAGATTCCTCTCTGTGGAAGATGAAATTTTATGATCTGTGGGGTTGGATATGCTTGGTGGCTACTGTCCCATACCCATTGCATACTGTGTGCTGGTGACCAAGGTTTATGCAGTGGCTATAGGTATTGAACTTGGAATCTATTCTGGACTCAACTCACTGCATACCCAACTGAACCCTGACCTGTCTTGTTTGTAGAGGATCATTTTCCCCATGGCCAGGCAGGAGTTGGACAGCTCCAAGTCAGAGTCTCTCTGTTTGACCATGCTGCTCTGCCCTGTAGCTCTGCTTCAGTCCCTGGTGAAGGACTTCTCATCAGGACAGAATAGGGAGGAGCACCAAACCTCTCTGCCTCACAGTTCCTCCCAACTGCGATTCCTAGAACAGAGAAATAAAAGTACCCCTGACCATAAAGTACCACTAAGCTATAGAGGAACTCCTTAAGAGATGCCAGGGCTCTCAAATGGATGAGCATGCAGAATATGGGACTGGATGGCTATGCCATGGCTTCTCAGATACAACCCCTGCTACCATTCTTAGCAACTGGGCTATGGTGGCTCCCTTTTCTGCTTCAACTCCCTCATTAGATCCAGGTTTACTTCTGACCAACAGGTTCTGATATATTCCTGTATCCTTTCTGAAAAGTGTCTCTTGCTTTACCATCAGAGCAGTGGGTGGTCTAGGGGTGTATGCATCTCAAATACCTGAGTTGATTATTGGGCAGTGAATTGTCAGGCCTTACCCCAGATCTACTGAATCAGAAACTCTGGGGAAGGAATGTAAGAAGTTTCACTTTAATAAGCATCCTAGATAATTTTTACATACACTAAATTTGAGGATATGTGTACTAGGGTTTAGTTTCTGAGGATAGAAACTGTGTGTTGTTGACAAACATAACTTCATTATCCGGCAGAGAGCACACAGGAGTTCACATACAGAGGGCAGGATTCCAGAGTAGGGGTGGGGAGGGGACAATCACAGATATAGTAACATGATCCTTGCAAATTTTGTGTGCATATGTTTGTGCACATGCATGCATGTGTGTTTATACACGTACATGCATGTACATATGCATCCTCCTAACATCATTTGAATTCTTGTCAACTTTGGAATGATTCCTGTTTTTGCTTGGGCAGCACTCACCAGAAGTAGTAATGACATGTTAAGTCCCAAAGCCACAGCCTGTTGCTCACATGAGGAAAAACATGCAGTAAAAATCATGTAAAGCCATAGCCAGCAAACCCCTTTTAGGTTTTTCCATTCTCTCTGAGTCAATCGTTAGTGAAGTGAACAGCTGTTACTGTGCTGTTTAAATGGCTCTGCCCTGGCCAGTATGGCTCAGTTGGTTGGGGTGTTGTCCAGTGGCTGAAGGATTATGGATTCAGTTCCCAGTCAGTGCACATACTTAGGTTGCGATTACCATCCCTGGGATAGCATCCCCAGTCCAGGTGTCCAATCAATGCTTCTTTCTTTCCCGCTTTCTCCCTTCCTCTCTCTCTAAAAAGCAAAGCAAGGAAAAAATGTTCTCAGGTGAGGATAAAATTAAATTGAATTAAATTGAATTATAATAAAACAAAACAAAATAAAATAAAATAAAATAAATGGTTTTATCTATCCCTGACACCATGAATCTGCATTCACATAAGCTAAAAACCCACATTATGTTTCTTTACTATAAGCACAATTAAATGTTTGTTGAATGAATGAAGAAACATCACAGGTGACAGTTCATGGTCTGAAGCTTCCATAATAAAAATAGCTATCATGTAGGTAGTACTTTCCATGTGCCAGGCCCTGTTCCAAACACTTCACATGTGATACTCATTTAAACCTCTTTATCTAAAAAATCTCTCATTTGACAGAAATGCAGGCACAATGAGATGAAGAGACTCACCCAAGGTCACAGACCCATAGGGCCTGAGTCAGGGGCTGAACCCAAGCAATCAGTTCCAGAATTTGCGTGTTCAGCCATCTCCACTTTGCCTCTTTGAACACACAGTTTATGAGGTGCAAGGGGGTAATTTTTAAAAGTCTGCTTCAGCCCAGGCCCTCTTTCATAATCACACATTGCTGTCCTCCTGAAAGAAGTCAAACCAGAAACTGAGTACAAACATTTCTGAAGAGAGAAGCCCCTTTATGTGCTAAGGCATGTTTTCTCAAGCATGTTTTGTGTCTGTGAGGAACTAGTAGTTGGATAGACTGAGATAACTTTCTTTTTATTTGAAAACCAAACACATACACACAAAAGCCACCACTCATATTGAGTTTGCTTCCTTACTTAATATTATGTTGGATTCAGGTGGAATTTTGATGTATAAGCCACAGTAAATTATATAGCTAAATAAATACTTAACATGTGACCTTTATTCTATAGTTAGGGCTGGCTGTAAACATAATAAAGTTTAGTGGAAATGTTATATTTACTTGTTTGTATTTCAAGATTGTAGAAATTCTACTTAAATAAAATAATTTAACAAACATAGCATTAAATGATGTCATATAATCATCCTGCAACATGCACAAAATTGAAGGGTATTCAACTGGTAATGATGAATAGTTTTAAGAATTTGTACTTTCTCTAACAAAACTAGAGTCCATCTTTGCTGGTTAAAATGAATAATGATATATAATAGTTGAAACTACACTTGCCAGCAAGTTATATCAAAAACAAGATAGGTAAGAAATATTTTCTTGATTAGATAATGGTTAGTTGAAATTCCTTTGAGCTTTTGTGTAACAAAAGTTAGCAATTGAAAGCATATCAGATGATGCATCAATTTTCCATAAACAGAACTGTGCAACCTACTTTATTGAAAACCCTTTATGCAGAGCTAGATTTAATCTCTCAATTTGAGAAGCAGTGCCATGAAATAAGATGTCTGCATGCAAAGTCTCCAGATTTCCAATGGAAGTATAAAACAAAGGAGTGCTTTGTTCCCTGGGGGATGGCACCTATCTTGGATTCATTTTTTCTCTGATGTTCTTGCATGGTTTTATCAGTGGCTTGAGGGATGTGAAATAGCAGTTTTCTTCCTTAAGAACAAAGGCTTGATGAATTAAAAAAGTGATATTACATTAAAAGTATTTCCTTACTGTTCTTTTTATTTATTACAGATTTCCTGAGGAGTAATTATTGTTTCAAATAATTTGTCTTTTAATGATTTTAATACTGGCAACTAAATATGAACTGAGTTTATGCTTTGCTTTCCAGTTTTTGTTTTCTTAAATAACACATGAAAATGTTTCAAGTAGGAAAATTTAAGCATATAACACTGAAAAGAGGATGAGCTTATAAAACATAATATAGCCAATTACACTTTCCTGTAGACAGCTAATGACTTTGACCCCCCAAAAATGGACCTTTAGTTGCATCTTCAACTTTAACTGGTATTTAAGTATTTGGCACATGGCATGTGTGTGATAAATGAATGAATGGCAAACAGTCAAGATCCAGCAATGTAGTTATGTATAACTGGTGTATATGGCAAACCCAGTGAAAAGAACATCCCTTCCTGCATGTGCACCTAATTGGCTATATGGCAACCATATTAGTTTCTTCTTTTTGTTCCTATAATAAAACAGTAATTTTTAAAATATATTTTATTGATTATGCTATTACAGTTGTCCCATTTCTCCCCCATCATTCTTCTCCACCCTGCACACCCCCTCCCACCCACATTTCCCCCCCTTTAGTTCATGTCCATGTGTCATAAATTCTTTGGCTTCTACATTTCCCATACTATTCTTGCTGTCTCCCTGTCTATTTTCCACCTACCGTCTATGCTACTTATTCACGTACCTTTTCCCCACTCTCCTCCTCCCACTCCCCTGTTGCTAACCCTCCATATGATCTCCATTTCTGTGTCTCTGTTCCTGTTCTAGTGGTTTGCTTAGTTTGCTTTTGTTTTAGGTGTGGTTGTCAATATCTGTGAGTTTTCTGTCTTTTTACTGTCATATTATTTATCTTCTTTTTCTTAGGTAAGTTCCTTTAACATTTCATATAATAAGGGCTTGGTGATGATGAACTCCTTTAACTTGACCTTATCTGAGAAGCACTTTGTCTTCCCTTCCATTCTAAATGACAGCTTTGCTGGATAGAACAATCTTGGATATAGGTCCTTGCCTTTCATGACTTGGAATACTTCTGGTCCCTTCTTGCTTGTAAGGTCTTTTTAGGTAAATCAGCTGACAGTCTGATGGGAACTCCTTTGTAGGTGTCTGTCCCCTTATCCCTTGCTGCTTCTAGAATTCTCGCCTTCATTTTAATCTTGGCTAATGTAATTATGATGTGCCTTCGTGTGTTCCTCCTTGGGTCCAACTTCTTTGGGACTCTCTGAGCTTCCTGGACTTCCTGGAAGTTTATTTCCTTTGCCAGATTGGGGAAGTTCTCCTTTATTATTTGTTCAAATGAGTTTTCCACTTGTTGCTCTTCCTCTTCTCCTTCTGGTACCCCTATAATTTGGATATTGGGACATTTAAAGATATCCTAGAGGTTCCTAAGCCTCTCCTCATTTTTTTAAATTCTTGTTTCTTCATTCTTTTCTGTTTGATTGTTTCTTTCTTCCTTTGGGTCCACTGCATTGATTTGATTTCCAGTTTTCCTCCCATCTTCATGGATTCCCTGTGCATTTTCCTTCATTTCACTTATTGTAGCCTTCATTTGTTCACCTAATTTGTGAGCAAAATCAACCAATTCTGTGAGTATCCTGATCACCAGTGCTTTGAACTGTGCATCTGATAGGTTGGCTATCTCTTTGTTGCTTAGATGAATTGGCTCTGGGGCTTTGATTTGTTCTCTTGCTTGAGGCATTTTTTTTTTTCTGGTCTGGTCACAGCTGTTATGTAGTGAGGGGTGGAGCCTTAGGTGTTCCCAAGGGTGGGGCAGCCAAGTTGCTGGGTAGTGATGCTGTATGTGGGGGTGGGTCCTAGAGGGAACAATGGCACTTGCTCTGTTCTCTCTCAGATTCCAGTCCCTTCCACCACTTCCCTTTCACCTGGATCATCTGCACGTGAATGTGGGACCACCTGGTCAGCCAGCCTCTTGTGCAGCCTCACTGGTTCTGCACCATTGCCACCCTGTGCCCATGGTCTGCTAGCTGCTGCCTGCATGCCTCAGATCTGTCAGCTACTGCTGCCTGTGCACCCGGGTCTGCCAACCTCCACTTTTTCCTTCTGGGACTTCGCCCCCTCTTACTGGTCTGGATGAATGGTTGCTGGACTTCCATTCAGTTCAAATTTCTATCAGTTCTGCTTGTTTTCTTGTTTCTAAATCTTTGTCGTTCTTAATTTTGGTTGTATGAGGAGGCACAGTGTGTCCACCTATGCCTCCATCTTGGCCAGAAGTCAAAATCCTCCAAAACAGTCATTTTACATTCTTTAATATAGCTATTTATTGATTTCTGTTTTACATTACCAATTTTTTAAGTTTTACGTACACATTTAAAGCAATGCCACAAAAATGTCAAGATTGTTTCCACAGTCATTTTTATGAAGTCATTTCTCTTTATATATATTTATTTGTGTATTAACTGGAAAATCTAAGCAAACATAATTTCTTACCAAAGCATTTTAGCCAAACAACAGGTTAACTACCTGAAGCTATAAAATCATGATGTGCCTAGATTGTTTTCTCTAAATACTGTTTCCCATGTAAAGGAACCTGGCATTCCTGGAGAATCTCTAATGCCAGTTACAATACTTGAAGCTGCAAATGTACAAGATAAGCCCGGATCGTCTTGACATTCTGTTAAAAGAATACAGATAATTTGAAAAGTCTTCCCTTTCCAAAGTAATACAACTTCAGCAACAAAATCATCAATATTCAAAAACTAGTAAATAAAATATGGCAAAGAAAAAAGTTAAGCACAGATACAAGACCAGTACAAACAATGATACAAAAGTCTAAAGTCATCATAGTTGTTAAAACTACAATTCACAATAAATGTATATCATTTATAAAGATTTATGGGAGATGTAATTTTTTTAGAGATCTGATGTGTTTTTTAATTTTTTTATTATCATTTATCCCCCTTGTTCACCCTCCACCCTGTAATCATCACACTGTTGTCAATGAGTACTTTTTTTGTTTTGCTTGATCCTTCACCATCTAACACATCTCTACCCCCTGCAGAGCTGTCAGCCTGGACCTTATCTGAGTCTGTCTCGACTTTGCTTTTTATTTCAGTTTGTTCATTAGATTCCACATGTGAGCGAAATCACATGGTATTTTTCTTTCTCTGAAAGGCTTATTTAACTTAGCATAATGCTCTCCAAGTCCATCCATTCTGTCGCAAAGAGTAAAATCTTCTTTTTTGTGGCTGAGTAGTATTACATTGTATAAAAGTCCCATAGTTCTTCTATCCATTAATCTACTAATGGACACTTTGGCTGCTTCCATATCTTGATGATTGTAAAAAAAGGCTGCAATGGACATAGGGATGCTTATGTTCTTTCAAATTAGTGTTTGGGGTTTCTTCAAATAAATGTCCAGAAGTGGAATCACTGGGTCATAGGCAATTCTATTTAATTTTTTGGAGTATCTCCATGCTGATTTCCATAGTGGCTGCCCCAATCTGTATTCCCACAACAGTGAAGAAGTGTTCCCTTTTCTCCACATCCTTGCCAGCACTTGATGTTTCTTGATTTATTGATGATAGTCATTCTGGCAGGTGTGAGATGATATCTCATCATGGTTTTAGTTTGCATATCTCTGATGATTAGTGACATTGAGATATTTTCATAAATCTATTGGGACATATAATCTTATGTCTGTATACTTAAAATCAGAATTGAAATAAAATGTGTCAAAAATATAATACTAGAAAAAATGCACTGGGCATATCCAAGATGATGGAGGAGTAAGTGGAAGCTACACAAACTTCCTCCCAGGACTAATCTGGAATTACAACTAAATTGTAAAGGAATTATCCAGAATAGACACTGAACAATGGTAGGAGAGAAGCCGTATACCTATGAGCAGACAGAAGAAATAGCCTCACCACAACGTGACTTGTAGGGAGTGCAGAGGAGATGCAAGGGGGTTGGCTGGGCTCCCATGAGGACAACTGAAGTGCTAGAGGAATATTTCAGTGGCAGGGGTTTTCCCCTGAGAAATGTGGGATCTACATTCCAAGGCTGGCATACCAGCCTACAGCACCGGATGCCAAAAGGAACTCAGATAACATCCCGCTGTAAGAAGCAACAGGTTTATCTCTGCCAGGGACAGGCAGCTGGAACAGAGAGCCTATAAAAGGGCCAACGCACAAAATTTCATTTGCAGCCACTTACCCTTGGCTCTGGCAACAGGGAGGCAGAGTGGACTAGACACACTTAAGGAGAAACTGAGGATGGGGACTTTGAGCAGAGAACTTAGAGAGCAGCACCAGGATACTGGTGCTGAGTCATCCCCCATATTGCAGGAGCCATCTGGCCCAGGGAGACCACCCCCCTCCAAGTGGCATCAACATGAGGGGAAGCAATAGTCCTGCACACAGGAATTACTCTGCCCCGATCTGTGGTCCTTAAGCCTGACTGATGATTACAGAGTGAATAGATTAACAACTGAAAGAATCAGCCATAGACTGTGGATGCCTGGTAATCTCAAACAGGCTGCCTAAGGCCAGAATGGAGCAGCCTCTAACATCACCAGGGGCAGATCCAAAAATAAAAAACAGTGGTAAATGCTAGATACTACTGAAACAAATTCCACCACAGTGTTCATGATTTGTGATATTTCACTCCTACATAGCTTTTCAACATTCATTTCTTGTCTGTCAACTTTGTGCATATTAAATCACTAGATTTTATGTTAAAGTTTATTTCAAATCTCATATTTTACTCCTTCCTTCTCTTACTCCATTTTACCTTCTTCTTTTCTCCTTTTACTTTCATTTTAATTTTTTCTCTCTTCCTACAATTTGTTTCCATTCCACACTCTTACTATTTCTCCTCATCTCAAAACAATTTTTCTTGTCATTGGTCATCTCACATTCCTTTTCTGCCCTTAAAATACCCTTGCTCTCTCTCTGTCTTTATCAATTTTAGTTCATTGGTTTTGGATAGGGTGGCTGTTGTTGCATTCCATCAATTTTATCTCTAGATCTTCATTTTTTTGGTATTTCAAATATCAAATTTTACCATTTCCCTCTCTTACTCCATTCTTGCTTACTACTGCCCTTTCTTTTCTGTCTCAAATTTTAAATTTCTCTGTCTTAGCCTGGTTTTGATTCCTCACTCTTACTATTTCTTCTCCCTCATCATCTCAAAATCACTTCCTTTTTCTCTAGACATCTCTTAAGCTTTTTTCCCCTCTTAGTCCCATCCCACCTAAATAAATCTCAGCTCATTTGTTGTTGATAGTGCTGTGGTGGAACTTTATGCTCCAATTTGGCTGCTACATTTTAATTAATTTACTTAATTTTTTTTCTTTTTTTCTCTCTCACTATATATTTTTTTTAATTTTCTATTTAAACCTAATACTATAGGCTTCACTTCTCTTGCTCCATTCTGCCTTGTTCATTACATTCTTTTTATTATGTAAATTTTACTTTCTCTCTTTGCCTTGCCTTGACTTTTTATCCTTATAGTTGTTCCTCCCTCTACCCTTTCAAAATAATTTTTATTTCATTTAGCCATCTCATATACCTTTTTCCTTTCTAGTAATAGTCTTAATCTCTTTACACCCTTATTTTTTTACTTTTTTATTTTTATTTTAATTTTTGTCCAAGTACAGTTCTCTGCCTTTTACTCACATCCCAGCCCACCCCTAAGCCCTCCCCAACTCCATACCATTTCCATCCCTCATTGTTTCTGTTAATGTGACCCCCATAACTTGTTCCTGTAAGCCCTTCCCCTTTTCCCCTGAAATTCTCTCCCCTCTCCTCTCTGGTCACTGTCAGCCTGCTCTGTATTTCAGTGTCTTGATTATATTTTGCTTGTTTATTTTGTTGATTAGCTTCCTGGTAAAGTTGAGATCATATGGTATTTGTCTTTCACTTCCTGGCTTATTTTGCTTAGCATAATGCTCTCCAGTTCCATCCATGCTGTCGCAAAGGTTAGGAGCTCCTTCGTTCTTTCTGCTGCATAGAATTCCATTGTGTAAATGTACCATGTTTTTTTGATCCACTCATTTACTGATGGGCACTTACATTGCTTCCAGCACTTGGCTATTGTAAATTGTGCTGCTATGAACGTTGGGGTACATAGGTTATTTTGGATTGGTGTTTCAGGGTTCTTAGGATATAATCCTCACGGTGGAATTGCTGGAGCAAAAGGCAGATAGATTTTTAGTTTTCTGAGAAAATTCCATACTGCTTTCCATAGTGGTTATACCAGTCTGAAATCCCACCAACTGTGCACTAGGGTCCCCTTTTCTCCACCCTCTCCAACACTTGTAGTTTGTTGCTTTCTTTATGATGGCCATTTTGACTAGTGTGCAGTGGTATCTCATTGTGGTTTTAATTTGCATCTCTCTGATAGCTGGCAATACTGAGCATCTTTCCATGTGTCCTTGGATCCTCTGTATGTCCTCCTTGGAGAAGTGTATGTTCAAGTCCCTTTCCCATTTTTTAATTGGGTTGCTTATCTTCCTAGAGTGGAGTCATGTGAGTTCTTTATATATTTTGGAGATTAAACCCTTGTCTGAGATATCATTGGCAAATATGTTTGTTCTTTTTTAATTTTAATATGGTTTTCTTTAGCTGTACAGAAGCTTTTTATTTTGATGAGATCCCATTTGTTTTTTCTTTCCTTATGTCCCTTGCTCTAGGGGATATATCAGTGAAAATGTTGCTGTATGACATATCTGAGATTTCCCTGCCTCTGTTCTCCTCTAGGTCTTTAATGGTGTCACAGCTTATATTTAAATCTTTTATCCACCTTGAATTTATTTTTGTTTATGGTGTAAGTTGGTGCTCGAGTTGCATTTTTTTTTTTTTTTTTGCATGTAGCTGTCCAGTTCTCCAAACACCATTTGTTGAAGAGGCTATATTTACTCCATGTTATGTTGCTCCCTCCTTTGTCAAATATTAATTGACCATAGAGACTTCAGTTTATTTCTGGGCTCTCTGTTCTGTTCCATTGGTCTATGTTCCTGTTTTTATGCCAGTCTCGTGCTGTTTTGATTACAGTTGCCTTGTAATACAGTTTGATATCAATTATTGTGATCCCTCCTACTTTGCTTTTCTTTCTCAAAAGTGCTGCGGCTATTTGGGGTTGTATGTATGGTTCCATATAAATTTTGAAGTGTTTGCTCTATGTCTGTGAAATATGCCATTGGTACTTTAATAGGTATTGCATTGAATCTGTAAATTGCTCTGGGTATTATGGACATTTTGACAATGTTAATTCTTCAGATCCATGAACACGGTATATGTTTCCATTTGTTTGTGTCTCCCTTGATTTCTTTACACTTATTAATACTAGCTCATTTGCTATTGATAGTGTGATTCTGGGAGGAAGTTACTTTTGCACAGGTGGGATTGTTTCCTGGGATCTGTGGTTTTATTCTGGCAGAACCTGCACAAGAGCATATGAGATGTGGTGGGTGGAGTGACTCTCAATCAGCTAGTCAGAGGGAAGAACTCACCAAAGAACAAACCAATAACAATCAAAACACAATTACAACCAGAAAACCCACATAAACAAGATAAAGGACATCCAAAAAGCATTATGTTCAGGAGATCAAGGAGACTGCAACACAAATCTCACAAGACTCCTACAATAGAAGGTCACACCACAAAGACAGGGAATAAAAACAGATCCATCTAAGAAGCAGAAAGAAACAAGAAGTGCACCTAAAATGCGGAGACAAAAAAAAATGCGGAGACTTCTTTTCTTCCCAGTATAGAAGAAAAGAAGAATTCCCAGAAAGAGGGCTAAATGAAATGGAGGCATGTAAACTCTCAGACACTGAGTTCTTAAAATCATGGTTATAAGGAAACTCATTAAGCTCAATAGAAACTACAGGGAGGCTACAAGGAACTTGCTGCAAACTACATCAGCATGAAAAAGGACATAGAAACTATCAATAAGAACCAGGAGGAATAAAAATTACAACTTCTGAATTGAAGAACACAGTAGAAGAAATTAAGAGCAGTCTAAAAGAAGCAGAAGACAAGGTAGAAAAACTTCCCAGACAGACAAACAAAATGAAAAAAGACTCAAAAAATAAAAAATAAAGAGGGTTTAAGGGAGCTGTAGAAGAGCATGAAACATAATATCCATATCAGAGGAATACCAGAAGGAGAAGAGGAGGAGGGGATAGAAAACCTGATTGAAAAAGTAATGACAGAACTTCCCTAAAATTTCCCTTGATGAGATAAAAGGTCATGCAAGTCCAGGAGACACAGAGGGTGCCCATCAAGATGAATTCAAAGTGGTCCACTCCAAGATGCATCATAATAAAAATAGAAAAATTTGAAGACAGGCAGAGAATATTAAATCTAGCAAGGGAGAAACAGCTAGTAACATACAAGGATATCAGATGATTACTCAGCAGAAGCACTACAAGCCAGAAGGAAATGGCAAGAAATATTCCATTTAATGAAAATCAAAGGCCTGCAACCAAGATTAATCTACCCTGGAAAACTCTAGTTAAAATGGAAGGTGACATAAAGAGCTTCTCATACAAAAAAAAATGGCTAAAAGAACACATCTCCACCCAGTCAGCATAGCAAAACATGCAAAATGGTCTGCTTTAAGAAGATGGAGTAAGAGAGAGAGAGAAGAACACAAGTACAAAGGTAAAGGTGGCAATGGATAAGTACCTATTAGTGATAATCTTCTATGAAAATGAATTAAATGTTCCAATCAAAAGACATATGATAGCTGAAAGGGTAAGAAAACATGACCCAGGAGAGAAGATAGCAGCAAGATAGGTAGGAGCAGAGCCCACTTCCCCCTGAGCAGAGGTGAAACACCTAGCCCATCTTCTGAGGAACAGAGCGAACAGCCAACAGTATCCCAGGATATTTGAAGATTAGAGACCAAAAATTGTAGAGGACATTGAAAAATCCAACAGTAAGGAGAGTGCTTAAGGACAATAAGGTCCCTGGGACCAGAGCAGGAACCAGGGCAGCTGTAGCCCCAGGCTGGGTACCCAGCAGGTCTGCTGCAAGATTCTTGGGAGAGAGCCAGGCTGGACTCTATGAGAGGCCAGGTGCTTGTTTAGACTGGGAGGCTTGAATACGAGGAAGTTTTCAAACAGAAAAAGAGGGAAAAAAAGGCACTTGGTGGCTGTTTGGAGAATTCGCTCCTCCTGTGCCCCTACCCCTGAAGCCCCCTGGACAGTGGGCACCCAATCAGTGGCCCAGTGGCTACCCGTACACACCCATGCCTGAAGCACCATGGACTGAGCATGCCTGACCACACCACCCAGAGTCACCTCCCACCTAGCCCTGAACCCAGGGCCCTGTGGGTTCAACTGGCTCTCTAGGAGAAAGTTGGACATGCACCACAGAGGGGAGCTACAGGGCTCAAGGAGTTGACAGTCCCCAGAAAGACCTGACTTAGTGGGGAGGCTGGACTACCATCAAGGGGCAATGAGAGTACCTAGCATCTAGGACAGCAAAGAACAAGAAGGTGATGTGTGAGTTGCCCCTAATTGGTACACCTCAAGAACAGTGCAACTGGTGGACTCAAGGCCTAGGCTGGGCTCAGAAGTGCACCGGGGCCTGACAGTGAACTGAGGAACTGGGCTGGAGGTGGGGCAACAGTCCTGAACAAGAATGCAGCTCATGAAAGGAGAAAAGTGAAATGAATTACTCCACAGACTGCTACAGACAAGAAGACCAGGAGAATTGCTGCAGCTATTCGAGGTCATTTATGATTCCATACCAATTTTTGAAGTGTTTGTTCTATATCTGTGAAATATGCCATTGGTAATTTGATAGGTATTGCATTGAATCTGTAAATTGCTTTGGGTAGTATGGACATTTTAACGATGTTAATTCTTCCAATCCACAAACACGGTATACATTTCCATTTGTTTGTGTCTTCCTTGATTTCTTTCTTCAGCATTGTGTAGTTTTCTGAGTATAGATCCTTTACTTCCTTGGTTAGGTGTACTCCTAGGTATTTTATTTTTCTTTTTGCTATATCAAATGGGATTTTTTCCTTGACTTCTGCTTCTGCTCTTTCATTGTTGGTGTACAAAAATGCCTTTGATTTCTGGATATTGACTTTGTATCCTGCTGTTTGGCCTAATTCATTTATTAGGTCAAGCAGCTTTTTGGCTGAGTCTATAGGATTTTCTATATACACTATCATGTCATCTGCAAACAATGATAGTTTTGTTTCCTCCTTTCCAATTTGGATGACTTTTATTAGCTTTTCTTGTCTAATCACTGTGGCTAAGACTTCTAATGCTTTATTGAATAGAAGTGGTGAAAATGGACAACCTTGTCTTGTTCCTGATCTTAATGGAAAAGATTGTAGTTTTTGCCTGTTGAGTATGATGTTGGCTGTAGGTCTCTCATATATGGCCTTGATTATGTTGAGGAATGCTCCCTCTATTCCCACTTTGCTGAGTGTTTTTATCATAAATGGGTGCTTACCAAATGCTTTTTCCACATCTATTGATATGATCATGTGATTTTTGTCTTTGCTTTTGTTTATGTGATGTATTATGTTTACTAATTTGCGAATATTGAACCAACCTTGCATCCCTGGGATGAATCCCACTTGGTCATGGTATATGATATTTTTAATGTATTGTTGGATGAAATTTGCCAATATTTTGTTGAGAATTTTAGCATCTATGTTCATCAGTGATATGGGCTTAAAGTTTTCTTTCTTTGTTGTGTCTTTATCTGGTTTGGGGATTAGGATGATGCTGGCTTCATAAAAAGAGTTTGGGAGTTTTCCATCTTCTTGGACTTTTTGGAGTAGTCTATGAATGATAGGGGTAAGCTCTTCCTTAAATGCTTTGTAAAATTCTCCTGTGAAACCATCTGGTCCCGGGCTTCTGTGTGTTGGGAGTTTTTTGGTTCTTGCTTCAATTTCATCTGCTGTCATTGGTCTGTTTAGGCTTTCTGCTTCTTCTTCATTGAGTTTTGGAAGATTATATTTTTCTAGAAACTTGTCCATTTCACCTAGGTTTTCAAATTTCTTGGTATACAGTTCTTCATAGTAATTTCTTAAAATCCTTTGTATTTCTGTGGTGTCAGTTGTAATCTCTCCTCTTTCATTTCTGATTGTATTTGTTTGGGTCCTCTCTCTTTTTTTCTTGATGAGCCTGCTTAAAGGCTTGTCAATTTTGTTTATCTCTTCAAAGAACCAGAGCCAGGATTCATTGATCCTGGGAATTGTGCTTTTAGTCTTTATGTCATTTAATTCTACTCTGATCTTGGTTATTTCCTTCCTTCTACTTGCTGTGAGCTGTCTTCGTTGTTCTTCCTTGAGTTCTTGTAGGCATAGAGTCAGGTTGTTTGTTTGAAATGTTTCTATCTTTTGTGGGATGACATGTATTGTTATGAACTTCCCTGTCAGGATTGCCTTCACTGTGTCCCATATATTTTGGGTTGTTGTGAGTTAATTTTCATTTGTTTCCAGAAACTTTTTTATTTCTTCCCTCATTTCATTCTTGACCCATTCATTGTTTAATAGAATTCTATTCAATGTCCATGATTTTGAGGGTTTTGGGTTTTTCCCCTTGGAGTTGGTTTCTAGTTTCAGTCCCTTGTGGTTGGATAAAATGCTTGGTATGATTTCAATTTTTGTGAATTTGCTGAGGCTTGTTTTATGTCCTATTGTGTGGTCTATCTTTGAAAATGTTCCAAGTACATTTGAAATGAATGTGTATTTAGTTTCTTTGGGATGAAGGGCTCTCTATATATATCCCTTAAATCCATTTCATCTAGAGTGTTGTTCAATGCCAAAATATCTTTGTTGATATTTTGTTTGGAATATCTGTCCATTTTTGACAGTATGAATTATGTTGCTATCAATATCTTTCTTGAAGTCCTCTAAGATTTTCTTAATGTATTTAGGTGCTTCTATGTTGGGTGCATATATATTTACGATGTTTATGTCTTCCTGGTGGATTCTTCCCTTGAGTATTTTGAAGTGACCTTCTGGGTCTCTCTTTATGGCCCTTTTTTCAAAGTGTATTTTTTTCGGATATGACTATTGCTAGCCCTGCTTTTTCTCTCCTCTTTGTTTGCTTGAAAATTTGTTTCCAGCCCTTCACTTTGAGTCTGTGTAGGTCCTTTGTCCTGAGGTGGGTCTCTTGTAGGCAGCATATGTGTGGGTCATACTTTCTTATCCATTCAGCTATTCTATGTCTTTTGATTGGAGCATTTAATCCATTCACATTTGAAGTTATTATTGATAGGTACTTATTCATTGCCATTTTCGTACCTGTGTTCCTCTCCCTCTCTCTTTTCCTTCCTTTCCTTAGATCAGTCCCTTTAGCATCTCTTGCAGAACTGGTTTGGTAGAGCTGTAGTCTTTTAGACTTCTTTTGTCTGGTAAGCTCCTTATTTGGCCTTCTATCTTGATTTAAGGCCTGGCTGGATAAAGTAGTCTTGTTTGCAGGCCTTTCATTCTCATTACTTGGAATATTTCTTGCCATTCTCTTTTGGCTTAGAGTGTTTCGTTTGAGAAGTCAGCTGCTAGTCTTATCAGGACTCCCTTGTATGTTGCTTCCTGTTTCTCCCTTGATGCCTTTAAGATTCTCTCTTTGCCTTGGAATTTTGCCATTTTAATGGTGATGTGTCTTGATGTGGGCCTCTTTGGGTTCCTCTTGATTTGAACCCTCTGTATTTCCTGGATTTGTGTGACTTTTTTTTTTCCTTCAAATTAGGGATGTTTTCCATCATGACTTTTTCAAATAGGTTTTCTATTCCTTGGTCTTCTTCTCCTTCTTGTATCCCTACTATATGGATATTATTGTGTTCCATATTGTCTTGCATTTCCCTTAATTCCTCTTCATTCTTTCTGAGCCTCTTTTCCTCTTCTTGCTCTTTCTGGGGGTTTTTTTCTACTTTGTCTTCCAACCCCACTGATCTGATCTTCTTCATCGATTCTGCTTTTGATTCCTTCTACTTTGTTCTTCAGTTCAGAAATTGTATTCTTCATTTCCCCTTTGCCCTTGTTGATAATTTCTGTTTTCTTTTTCTTGTTGATGTAGTTTGCACTGAGTTCATTGTAGCTTCCCTGTAGTTTCTGGTAACTCAGTGTGAGCTCATGGAGCTTACTGAGAACTATGGCTATGAACTCAATATCTGATAGTTGAGTTGCCTCTGTTTCATTTAACATTCTTTCTGGAGCTTCCTCTATTCCTTTCATTTGGGGATTATTTTTGTCTTTCTATTGTTTGTGAGACTCTTTTTGTTACCCTCAGCTTCTTATATTGATCTGTTCTGGCTCCCTGGACTTACGGTGTGAACTTATTTCGTAGAATACCTGTGAGATTCAGTGGTGCACTCTCCTTCAGGTTTCCTGGTGTTCACAGCTTCCACTGTCTCAGCTGTTGGGATGCCCCCTCTTTGGGCCCAACTATTGTTTTTTCAGAGTTCTGGGTTTTTTTCTCTCACTTATGGTACTTAAAAAGAGAAAAGAAAAAAATGAAAAATAAAAGGAAAAAAGAGGAAAAAAGAAGAGATAAAATTGGAAAGAAAGGAAAAAGGGATACAATGGGAAAGAAGAAAAGAGAAGCAAAAGGAACTGAGGGACAAAAATTAAAAATAATAAAAGAATAATTAGAAGAAAATATTTAAAAAAAAATTCTCTTTCTGGTTTCAAACTGGCCAAACCATTTTTTCTGGTCTTGCTGACTGCAATGGGCTGAAGAGCAACTGGTATCACTTTTCTCCCTGTTCAGCACTCAGTTAACTTTGGGCTACTCTCCTCATAGCTAGCCATGCACTGTCTGCAGAGCAAGCCTGGTGTCTCTCCGTACAGGAGGCATTGTTTCTGAGCCTCCTGCAGAGTACACACTTTCCCTAGTTTATGGGTGTGAGTTTGGATCTCCTACAAATCGAGCACTCCCTGGGTTTATGGGTGTGAGCTCCGGGTCTCCTACTTGCCATGAGCACCAACTTAAGTTTATGGGTGTGGGTTCTGCTAGCTTCCTGTGTTGCGCACATTCACCCTAAGTTCACAGTTATGAGCTCAGTGTCTTCCACAAAGCCCCTTCCTCTGGTCACATGGCCTCCTCTGGTCGCTGGGCTGCCTCTGGTTGCAGGGGCTTGGACGTGCACTCCTCCCAGGGCTATGCGTGGGTGTTCACAGTCCCTGCGTGTTTGCCGCTCAGACCTTAACTCTCCTTCCTGCAACTTCAAGCAACCAGGTCTTTACTGGTGCTGGTCAAACCTTGTTTGGCTGGGGAGGGAGCGGTTGACCCAGTTCCCTCCCTAGAGCCCTGTTGCTGACCTGGCGAGTGCTGACCTGAGGCTTCAGCAGCCCTGGTCTCCACACCAATCCCTGGGCCCTTATTGTCCTAAAGTACTCTCCTTACCATCTGGTTTTTCAATGTCCGCTACAATTTTTATTTTCATCTATGCTGTGGTACTGTTGGCTGTTTGCTCTGTTTCTCTGTAGATCTGCTAGATTTTTCTTCCGTGTGTAGGGGGAAGTGGAATCTGCTCCCTCCTATCATGCCACCATCTTACTTCTCTCTGAATACTTCTTACGTGTGTCTTCTAGCCTGCAAAGTTTCTTTTGAGAAATCAGGTGACAGTCTTATATGAACTTTATAGTTAACTACCTGGTTTTCTCTTGCTGCTTTTACGATTCTCTCTTTATCTTTAATCTTTGGCATTTTAATTAAGATATGTCTTGGTATGGTCCTCTTTGAGTCCAACTTGCTTGGGACTCTCTGTATTTCCCATACTTGTATGTCTATTTACTACACTAATAAGAAATTTTCTTTCATTATTTTTTAAATAAGTTTTCAATTTCTTCCACTTCCTCTTTTCCTTCTAGTGCCCCAATGATTAGGATGTTGGTACATTTGGAGATAGATATCCCAGAGGCTCTTTGTACTATCCTAGTTTTTTTTTTTTTTCCTTTTGCTGTTCTGGTTCAGTGTTTATTGCCTCCTTACTTTGAAAATCACTGACTTGAATCTCAGCATCATCCCCTCCACTGTTGATTCTCTGTATATTTTTCTTTATTTCATTTATTCTACCTTAATTTCTCTCTAGGTCTTTTTTAAACTGTTGCCATACTCAACCAGTTCTTTGTGCATCCTGATAACCAGTGTTTTGAATTCTTCATCTGTTAGTTTGATTATTTCCATTTAGTTTAGTTCTTTTTCTGGAGTTTCATTCTGTTGTTTCATTTGGGCCATAATTCTCTGTCTCTTCAATTTGTCATCCTCCCTCTTTTTGTATTCAGGTATTAGGTAGAGCTGCTTTGACTCCCTGTCTTAGTAGCATGGCCTATTATACAAAAGGCACCCGTACTCCAAGCCTTAGGTAATTGCCAGAGCAGGGAAATCCTCTTCACCTGCTTTGTGGCTCTGTGGGGGGGACAGGGCTCAGAGAGGGGACAATGGCACTGCCTGGCTTCTGGAAGTTTGCCGAGCAATTGCCCTGTTTGCAGTCACTTCACTTACTCCCCATATGTGACTTGTGCCCTTCCAGCTATTACCCTAGTGCTGAGTCCCAGAGGGGGTGGGGCTGTGTAAGTTCTAAGTCTGTTCGGGTCCTTTGAGCAGAATTTCCTGAAAATACAGCAGCTTCTACCACCACCCCAACCCACAGTGTTATTTATAGCTAGAAGTTGTGAGGATTTATCTTTCTGGTGCTGAAACCCTGGGCTCTTTCCTCTGGCCTGGGACTGGGATCCTTCACTGCCAAGGTATCTCTCCAATTTTTTAGCCACCACACATGAATGTGAGACCACCCATTCAGCCACCAACCTGTGCCACTCTGCCTGTCTCTACATCTCTGAGTCTCCACCCTTCCTACCCATCTGGCTGAGTGTGCCTTCTTTAAATCCTTTGTTTTCATACTTTCATATGGCTCAATTTTCTGATGGTTCTGGATGTCATTTGTTTTGAGGTCTGGTTGTAATGTTTTTGTGTAGTTGTACAAGGAGATGAAGCATGTTTACCTATACCTTCATCTTGACTGGAAGTTCTGATCGAGTAAATATTTAAATGTTTTAAATCACTAAAAGAAAAAAAGAACATTGATATTATTTATTTTTTATTGTTGTTCAAGTACAGTTGACTCATTTTTACCCCACTATGCCCCCAACCCCACCCATCTCCAACTCCCACACTTGAACCTACCCCCTTTGACTTTGTCCATGTGTCCTTTATACATTTTCCTTGATATCCCTTCTCCTATTTTCCCTCATTATCCCTATTCCACCTTCCCTCTGGTTACTGTCAATCTCCTCTTTATTTCAATATCTCTGGTTATATTTTGCTTGCTTGTTGTTTTTTTGATCAGGTTCTACTTATAGGTGAGATCATATGGTATTTTTCTTTCACCACCTGGTTTATTTAACTTAGCATAATGTTCTCCAGATCCATCCATGTTGTTGCAAAGGGTAGGCATTTCTTCTTCCATTCTGCTGTGTAGTATTCCATCGTGTAAATGTACCATAGTTTTTTTTATTCATTCATTGACTAGAGGCCACTTAGGTTGCTTCTAGCACTTGGCTATTGTAAATTGTGCTGCTATGAACATTGGGGTGTATAGGTTCTTTTGAACTGGTGATTTGGGATTTTTAGGGTATAATCTCAACAGTGGAATTTCTGGGTCAAAAGGCAGATCCAATTTTTTTGTTTTCTGAGGAAATTCCATACTGTTTTCCACAGTGGCTGCACCAGTCTGCATTCCCACCAACAGTGCACTAGGGTTCCCTTTTCTACAACCTCTCCAGCACTTGCTGTTTGTTGATTTGTTTATGATGGCTATTTTTTAAAAAGCGTTAATATTAATATTAAAAGTGTTAATCTTGAGTGTAGATATGTAGACTTTCTGAACTTTATAATAAAGTAAAAAACCAAAATGTTAAATAGTGGAAAATTTGAGTTTCTCTGAGGTCAATTATGAGTGCAAGTGAGAAAGCAAATCACCCAATAAAAGGCCAACGAACATACCTTGTTGGATGTTTTACACCAGCCATTTAATGAGAATTGAGTTGGGGTTCCCACAGTTTCTGTATTTGGTAAAGGACAGTTACCTGGGGAGGGCTGGGGCGGAGGGACGGGATGGGAGTAGAAAACAGAAGACTGTATAAGAACAACAATTAAAATAAAATTTAATTTAAAAAAATAAAATAAAATAGAATAAAAAAAAAGAAAGAGCAGTCACACCCTGTAGATGGTAAATACAGCTGGAGAAAAGAGACTTAAAATTATTCCTATATCACCGAGCCTGAAGTCCTAGTGTTTCCAACATACTTGTTCAAAATGTGGCTTCCAAAAAATAAATAAAGAAAGAATAAATAAATAAATTAAAACAAAAAAAAGGACAGTTACACCAAAGCCATTTTCAAACGCATGAATAAAAATACAGTCAAGTAGTATTTATTCCCTTTGAGCCAGTCAGCTTAGATCCTCCCTATGTGAGCAAATGCTTGTTTGTCTTAATAGGCTTTATTTTAGAGCAGTTTTTTACCTTCACAGAAATATGAAGTGGAAAGTACAGAGATCCAAGAACACAAATGCTGTCATGCTTACGTGATCGTCATCTGTGCATGATTTGACTTCCTCCATTCTCACCTACATATTCCTCTGCTTTGTTTATATATTGGTAAGCTCTCTGCATTTGATTGCAAGAACAACCACCAGCTAGCCCTAGGGTACATTGTGCCAGTCCTTTTCACCTGTAATCCTAGCACGACAAGGAAAAAAATATTTAAGAAAAGCAGGAAAACTCCTTTCACAGGAGAGGAAAGTTTTTGTTGAGCTGGAGAGCCTACTGGGTATTAATGGACAGCCTGGAACATGGCCAATTGAGTTACAAGAAGAAAAATTCCATATTTTATTATCTAAACCAGGACACTCTATAGTGTAACAGGGGGCATTATTAGGCATAATCTGGTGTTGCTGCCTATAAACCTAAACCTATGCTCTCCTCCTGAAGAAGTGAAGCCATAGTGGAAGTTTGAGATTGAACAACCACTTTGGAAATCAACAGATATTAGTTTTATGGTTTATTTGAGTGTTAAGCATACAGCAGCCTACAATACAACCATTCCACTTCTATATATTTACCAAAGAAAAATAAAAGCATGAAACCCAAAGACTCACACATGAATGGTCATAGGAGCTTCATTTGTAGTAGCCAAAAGCCAGAAAAAAACCAAATTCATCAGCAAGTAAATGAATGAACAAATGAATGAACTGTGGTACAACCATACTGTGGAATACTACTCAGCAATAAAGACAAACTATTAATATGACAGCAATGTGAATGAATCTTGAAATTATTATACTAAGTAAGAGAATCCAGGGAAAACAAGTTATGATTTACTTACATAAAACTCTAGAAAATACAAGTGAATCTATATAGAGAGACAGTAGATCAGTAGCTGCCCGTGAATAGGGTGAAAAGAGGTTAAAGGGCATAGAGAAACTATGGGGGTGATGAAAATGTTGAGAGGTCATGGTTTCATGAGTGTACACATTTCAAAACTGAATGAATTGCACACTTCAGATATGTGTGATTTTTTTGTAATCCAACTATATCTCAAAAAAGTTGAAAATTTTTCCCAAAAAAATGAGTAGATTTTTTGGAGGTATTTGGAGTAGATAAGCCAGTGTGAAAAGATAGACATTGAGGAGGAGAAAAGGGGATCAAGAAGAAGTTGAATCTGGAGCTAATGGAAAAGAAAAATTGTGTACATTTCACAGTGAGTGTTGTGACCCCAGGAGACAAGGTACCAGAAAGTTCTAAGATAAATGATGTCTGACAGTCAATTTTATCTTCTGTGCTCTTAACCACCCAAGCCTGCCCTAAGAAGCTACAGAGTTGGGTGTTTATTTGATAGTACATATGTATTATTTTCCAAGCTGGCAAGTAATGTCCTCAAATGGAAGTGACAAAAGCACCTCCTTTGCCACAGTACCTACCCATTTCTCCCACCTGAAAGTGGGCCTCTTCTGCAGAAGCAAATCATAGCTAAAATCAGATGGATTCTGTCTCTTTACTTCTCTCAGCTCCAATAAAGAAGTATGGGCAGATTCAGTCCATCCTATTTCTTTATTTGCTCTACTCCTCTTTCAACTGATTCCACTCATGAAAACTAGAATTTCAAAATAACTATAGAAATAGAGGTGTTGAAAATAGCCATAGCTTGGGAATGAAAGGATGAAATGACCTACCTCAACTGCTTCTGAAAGAATTTTCACAACTAGAAACAGGTACTGATTTTACAAAAGTGCATATTTAAATACCCAAGTATATTAATCAGAGTAGTACCAGCTTCTTCAAGAGATAAACTAAAAATATCAAATTAACACATAAAAGGTGTGTTTCTCATACACATCAGGTCTATTTGGAAGTTAAGCAGGGAAGGGAGTGAAGAGGGATCTGCTCCATGTAGTGATCCAGGGATCCAGGCTCCTTTCATCTCATGGCTACACCATCCTCTACAGCTGCAGTCCCCAACATTTCCGGCACCAGAGACAGGTGCCAAACAAGATCCACTATAGATTGATAGATTGTAAATACCAACTATTGGAGACAGTGTGGAGCAAGTATGTATTAGTGGGATCATAAAATATGTCACCCATCTTGAAAAACTTTTTGGCAGTTTTCTACCAAACATATTTCTCAACCTTAACCTAGTAAATTTTAGCTTAGAAATTGAGTGGGTATCTACACTGAAGATTGTATATAACTAGTTTATTAGATCCTGATTGTTAAAGTCAGATTTATTAAGAAAAAAATTATATACAGTAAAATTTCCTCTTTTTGTTCCTCTTTTTGTTCAGTTCCATAGTTTTGACAAATGTATACATCACTATAATCAAGATATAGTATATTTCTATAATTCCAAAAGATTCCTCATGGTTCTTTATTTTCAATTTTCTCATCTCACAGGCCTATCATCCACTGATGTGATTTCTATGCCTAGTTTTGTGTTTTCCAAGATGTCGTATAAATAGAATTGTCTTCTATATAGACTTTTGTTTCAGCATAATGCTTTTCAGATTCATTCATAATACACATATTAGTAATTCATTCCTTTTGTGGGGTAGCATTGCACTGTATGGATTTAGCACACTTTGTTTATACATTTATCAGCTAATGGATATTAAAGTTGTTTTCAGGAGGAAGAAGATGAGGCAATGTAGGTGGGAGTAGAACCCAGTTCTCCCTCTGCCCAGCTGGAACACCTAGCCGATCTTCTGAGGAACAGAGTGAACAGCAAATGGAATCCCAGCTATTATGAAGATTGGAGGCCAAAAATTGTAGAGGACATTGGAAAACAGGAAATGAGGAGATTGCATTGGGGCTGTAAGGTCCCTGGAATCTGCACAGGATCTTAGGCCACTGTGGCCCCAAGCCTGGCACCTGCTGCAGGATATGGGGAGGAGAGTTAGATCATCAGCTCCCTCCCTACCAGAGCAGGGAGGGCAGCCCAGCACCAGGAGAGATCTGGATACTAGAAGTTGCTGGAGGGAATAGAGATGAAGTGGGAGACACACAGAGGCAGTATACAACTGCTGGGACTATGGACACTGGCACAAGGGAAATTGAGGTGCAGGGGGACATCAGGAGATGGAAGGAGTTGGGCCATGTCAGACCCTGACTCAGTTAGTCTCTGGACTGGTTAAAAATTTGGGTTGTGTGAAAACCCATGCACTAGTTAAGAATGGAGGGCAGCTGCTGTATAAGGAACTCTCAAACAGTGGCTGACTCACCCTAAGGATGATTTGAGCTGTGTACACCCACAGACTGAGTGGCTGAGTGGAACAGTGCACTAAAGAATGACTCACGCTGTGCAACTAGAGACTGGGTGGCTGATGTGAGCCTGGCAGCTGCCTGGCAGCTCAGCTACTGGGCAACTGTGAATATTGCAGCCCAGACCTCGTCACCATCCTCTGAAAACCATAGGAAGGGAGAAAAGTGAAGCCCAGTGCCACTCTTCCTAGTGCATCTAGGAAGACCAGCAGAACTCGATGAACAAGTTTAAAGTCAGCAAGTGGCTTATTCCTCCCCTCTTTTTTCCCTCTCCCCCCCAAGTGAGACAATAAGACATGGAGCTAGGAAGGGTCCAGAGACAGATCCAAGGGGGAGCACAAGGATAACCCCCAAAATTGAGAAACTGAGACAAATTTTACTTCGCTACCCCATACAGATAGCATTTGTTTATGTGTATTGTTATTATTTTTCATTATTTTTACTTCTTATATTTTATCAGTATTTTATAAATTGCTTCATTGTTGTTCAATTACAGTTGTCTGCATTTTCCCCTCACCACTCCCCCCAACCCCAACCAAACCCACCTCTCTCCCTTGCTTCCACCCTCCCACTTGGATTTGTTCATGTGACCCTTATAGTAGTTCCTAAAAACCCTTCTCCCCACTTTCCCCTCTACCTCTCCCTCCAGCTATTGTTAGATTGTTCTCAATCTCAAAGCCTCTGGTCATATTTTGTTTGCTTTATCCTTTTGTTGATTATGTTCCAGTTAAAGGTGAACTCATATAGTATTTGATTCTCACTGCCTGGCTTATTTCATGTAGCATAATACTCTCCAGTTCCATCCATGCTGATGCGAAGGGTAGGAGTTCCTTCTTTCTGTCTCCTGTGTGGAATTCCATTGTGTAAATGTACCATAGTTTTTTGATCCATTCATGTACTGATGGGCACTTAGGTTGCTTCCAGCACTTTGCTATTATAAATTGTGCTGCTATGAACATTGGGGTGCATAGGTTCTTTTGGATTGATATTTCAGGGCTCTTAGGGTATATTCCCAACAGTGGAATTGCTGGACTAAAGGCAGTTCCATTTTCAGTTTTCTGAGCAAATTCCATAATGTTTTCTATAGTGGTTGTACCAGTCTGCAATATCACCAACAGTGCACTAGGGTTTCCTTTTCTCCACATCCTTTCCAACACTTGTTGATTTGTTTATGATGGCCATTGTGACTGATGTAAAGTGATATCTCATTGTGGTTTTAATTTGCATCTCTCTGATGGGAAGTGATGCTGAGCATCTTTTCATATGTCCCTGGGCCCTCTGTATATCCTCCTTGGAGAAATGTCTGTTCAAGTCTTTAGCCCATTTTTAACTGGGATTTTTGTCTTCCTGGAATGGAGTCATGTGAGTTACTTATACATTTTGGAGATCAAATCCTTGTCTGAGGCATCATTGGTGAATTTTTTTTCCCATATAGTTCTTGGATTCATTGATCCTTAGCATTGTGCTTTTAGTTTCTATGTCATTAAATTCTTCTCTAATCTTGGTTAATTCCTTCCTTCTACTTACTCTGGGATGTCTTTGTGGTTGTTCTTCAAGTCCTTGCAGGCATTGGGATAGGTTGTTTATTTGAAATGTTTCTATCTTTTTTAGGTAAGTGTGTATTGCTATGAACTTCCCTCTCAGTACTGTCTTCTCTGTATCCCATAAGTTTTGGGTTGTTGTGAGTTCATTTTCATTTCTTTTGAGAAGCTTTTTGATTTCTTCCCTAATCTCATTTTGACCCATGCATTGTTTCATAGCATGGTATCCAATCTCCATGAGTTTGAGTGGTTCAGGGTTTTTTCCTTGAGGGTAGTTTCTAGTTTCATTCCCTTGTGGTCAAGGAAAATGCTTGATATGATTTCAATTTTTATGAATTTATTGAATCTTGTTTTGTGTCCTATCATGTGGTCTATCTTTGAAAATTTTCCATGTGCATTTGAAAAGAATGTGTATTTAGCTTCTTTGGGATGAAATGCTCTACATATATCAGTTAAGTCTATTTCATCTAGGCCATTGTTCAATGCCACAATATCTTTGTTGATATTTTGTTTGGAAGACCTGTCCATTTCTGACACTGGGGTGTTAAAATCCCCTACTATAATTGTATTGTGTCAATATCTGTCTTGAAGTCCTTCAAGAATTCTTTTATGCATTCGGGTCCTCCTCTGTTGGCTACATAAACATTTACAAGTTTATGTCTTCTTGGTAGATTCTTCCCTTGAGTGTTATGAAGTGAACTTCTGGGTCTCTCTTCATGGCTTTTTTTTTTTTTTGAAGCCTATTTTGCCTGTTATGAATATTGCTACCCCAGCTTCTTTTGTTTCTCCATTTGCTTGGAATATTTGTTTGTAGCCCTTTACTTTCAGTCTGTGTAGGTCTTTTTTCCTGAAGTGGGTCTCTTGTAGGCAGCATATGTTTGGGTAATGTTTGCTTATACATTCAGACATTCTGTGTCTTTTCATTGGGGCATTTAATCCATTTACATTTAAGATTATTATTAATATATACTTATTCATTGTCTTTTTTTGGACCTGCTTTCCTCTCAATTTCACTCTTTTTCTTACTGTTCTTAAAACAAACCCTTTATTATCTCTTGCAGAGCTGGTTGGGATAAGGTATATTCTTGTAGGCTTCTTTTGTCCAGGAACCTCCTTATTTGGCCCTCCATTTTAATTGAGAGCTTTGTTGGATAAAGTAGTCTTGGTTGCAGGCCTCAGGTTCTTATTACTTGGGATATTTTTTACCATTCCCTTCTAACTTTGAGCATTTCCATTGAGAAGTCAGCTGCCAGTCTTATCAGGGCTCCCTTGTATGTTGCTTGCTGTTTCTCCCTTGCTGCATTTAAGATTCTCTTTTCTTGAATTTTAGCCATTTTAATGATGATATGTCTTGAAGTGGTCCTCTTTGGGTTCCTCTTGATTGGAACTCTCAGTGTGTCCTGTATTTGTGTGACTTTTTCTCTCATCAAATTAGGGAAGATTTTCATCATTTTATTTTCAAATAGGTTTTCTATCCCTTGCTCTTCTTCCTCACTATTGATATTCCTATTACATAGATATTAATACATTTCATAATGTCCTGCATTTCCCTTACCACCTCTTCATTCATTCTGAGCCTCTTTTCCTTTTCTTCTTCATTCTGGATGTTTTTTCTACCTTGTCTTCCAGTTCGCTAATCCATACCTCTGCTTCATTAGCCTGCTTTTGATTCTGTCTACTGTGTTCTTCAGTTCAGAAATTTATTCTTCTTTTCCTCTTGGCCCTTGTTGATAGTTTCTATTTCCTTTTTCATGTTAATATAGTTTGCAGTGAGTTCATTGTAGTTTCCTTGTAGTTTTTTTGTAATTCTCAATGAGCTCATTGAGCTTCTGATAACAATTACTTTGAACTTAATATCTGATAGTTGAGTTGCCTCTGTTTCATTTAGCATTCACTCTTAGGCTTCTTCCTTTCCCTTCATTTGGGGATTATTTCTTTGTCTTCCCATTGTTTGTGAGACTCTTGTTGTTAGCCTGTACTTTGTTAATTTATCTGTTCTTACTTCCTGGGCTTATAGTGTGAACTTCTATGGTAGATGACCTGGGATATTCAGTGGTGCAGTCTCCTTTATCTCCTGAGCTTGCTGGTCTTGAGATGTTGCTTATATTGGCTCTCTGTATGTCTTTAGGTTTTGATAGTTGTTGGGTCTTTCTTTGCTGGGTCCTTCCCTCCAGCTGGTTAAATGAGGGTCACTCCATCCACCACATCTTGTGTTCTGTTCTGCAGGTGTGGGGAGGTTGTCTTGAAGCCTGTTCTGCCATGTGTACAAGATTTTGAGGCTCCTCTCTTGCTCTTGTTTACCTGATTGTTCTGAGTAATTTCTCCTCCATTTAGTTGTATTTCCAGATAGGTCCTGGGTTGAACTGTTGTTGCTTCCACAACCTCCATCAGCTTCCTTTGTTGTTATCTGTTGGTGGTTCCTTTGTTGGTGGGTTCCCTCTTCCAGCAGGTAATCTGGTGTTCATAGCTTCCACCTACTTGTCTCATTTTTCAATATCCTCTACAATTTTTGTTCTCCAATGTTCTAATATGCTGGGACACTATTGGTTGTTTGCTCTATTCTTCAGAGGATCAGCTTGGTATTTCACCTATGTGCAGGGAGAAATGGACTCCATTCCCACTTATCTCACCCCCATTCAATCTTATTGGCATTTTTTAAGTTTCCCTTCCATACGTTTAGTTATCCTTTTAATGCTTGTTTTTCATTGCATTGTTTTACTGGTTTTCCTTATTCTCTCTGTATTGTATTTTAATTTTCCTTCCTTCAGTTTGCCCATGTTCCAATTACACAAAACTCTTGATCATGTACTTTCTATTCTGGTTATCCAAGTCATACATTTCTTGTCATATTATTGTTGTTCCAGTACAATTGTACAAACTGCATAGCAACCCACCCTGAACTACCCACTTCACTTCAACCCTGAGCATTATTTTTATCATTCTTAACTCTATTTTCTCTCACACTGCACCTACTTTCTATCCTTTACTATCACAATATCTCATCCTCTAACCTTGCACAAGCACACTGTTTCCTGGATTCAGCTCACAATCACCCTCCCCTCTAACAAGAGTCTTATCTCTGTTTCACCTTTTATAAAAAGTGACTAATTGGGTGAAATATCACAGTTAACACTGTAGTTATCCAAAGAACCTCCTATCACTTCTCTGCTTGCTGATACTTTAAATCCCATAAAATACATTCCAGATGTCTCAATCAATTTTTCCTACCCCCTTCCACTGATCACATACAAGAATACGTGAGAGCTGTGGACATCAGTATTTCTGCTGGAGGACAGAAACAACACAAAGGAGCCACCAATAGTAAGAGCCAACATGCAGCAAGAGAACCCACACAAACAGAAGAAAGGGCAAACCTAGAGCATCCAGACAAGGACACCAGAATACCACACCATTGAACCCCATATAATTCCTCACACTACAAGGGTAGCTAGCAAAGTGAATCATTAGGAGGTGCAGAAACAAACAAAAAGAGTCACCTAAAATGGGGATACAAAAAAAAAGAACCTGCAATCAAATGGAATGGAAGACTCCCCACTTAAAGAGCTGAATAAAATTAAGGCAACCAAACTATCAGATATAGAATTAAAAGTAATGGTTATAAAGATTCCCAAGGAACTCACAGACAAGTACAAGGAACAAAGTGAGAACTAGAACAGAATGAAAAAGGAAATAAAATATATAAACAAAAAACAGCAAGAAATGAACAATAAAATCACAGAAATTAAAAAATAACAAGAAGGAATTACAAGCAGACTGGATGAAGCAAAGGATTGAATGAGCAATCTGGAGGACTTGGTATAGAAAACACCCAGATACAGCAAGAAAAGGCAAAGAGACTCAGAAAGAAAGAAGAGGGGTTAAGGGAAATTCAGAACATGAAACATAATCATACCTGTATAACAGTGATACCAAAAGGAGAAGAAGAGCAAGGGATAGAAAACCTGTTTGAAAAATGAATGATAGAAAATTTCCCTAATTTGATGAGAGAAAAAGTCACACAAATCTAGAAAACACTGAGAGTTCCAATCAAGAGGAATCCAAAAAGGCCCACTTCAAGACACATCATCATTAAAATGCCAAAATTCCAAGACAAAGAAAACCTTAAAGGCAGCAAGGGGAAAACAGCAAGCAGCATACAAGGGAGCCCCAATAAGACTAGCAACAGATTTCCCAATGACCATGCTCCAAGCCAGAAAGGATAGGCAAGGAATATTCCAAAGTGATGAAAAACAAAGGCCTATAACCAAGACTACTATATCCATGAAGGCTCTCAATTAAAATGGAAGGACAAATAAGGAGTTTCTGAGACAAAAGAATTTCAAAAGAATATGCCTCCACCAAACCAGCTCTGCAAGGTTTTCTGAAGAGATTGGTTTAAGAGAAGGAACAAAAAGAGTGAAAGAGAAAGGAACACAGGTATGAAAAAATGGCCATGAATAAATACCCATGAAAAATAACTTCAAATGTAAACAGATTAAATGCTCCAATTAAAATATATAGAATAGCTGAATAGATAAGAAAGCATGGCCTGCATAAAAGAGAACTACCTCAGACAAAAGACCTACACAGCCTGAAACTAAAGGGCTGGAAACAAATATTCCAAGCCCATTTAAAGGAAAGAAAAGTGGGGCAGCAATCCTCATATCAGAAAAAATAGACTTCAAAATCGGGCCCATAAAAAAGGACCCAGAAGGGCATTTCATAATACTCAAGGGAAGAATCTACCAAGAAGATATAAACTTTGTAAATATATGTGCACTCAACATAGGAGCACCCAAATACATAAAGAAAATCTTGGAGGATGTCAAGAAATATATTGCCTGCAACACAATTATGGCAGAGTATTTTAACACCCCACTGTAAAAAATGAATAGATCTTCCAAACAAAATATCAAAAAAGATACAGTGGAATTGAATAATGCAGTAGATGACATGGACATAACTGATATATAGAGAGAGCCCTTCATCCCAAAAAAAGCTAAATGAACATTCTTTTCAGATGCACATGGAATATTTTCAAATATAGGCCACATGATAGAACACAAAACAAGCCTCAACAAATTCAAGAAAATTGAAATCATATCAAAATTTTCCTTGACCACAAAGGACTGAAACTAGAAACCAAATTCAAGGAAAAAAACTCAAAACACTCAAATTCATGGAGATTAGATACCATGCTATGTGACAATGAATGGGGCAAAATGAGATTATGGAAGAAATCAAAAAGTTTCTGGAAACAAATGAAGATGGACTCACAACAATCCAAAACATGGGACACAGCAAAGGCCATCCTGAGATGGAAGTTAATAACAATGCAGGCCCACCTACAAGATATAGAAACACTTCACATAAACAACCTATCCCTATGCCTACAGGAACAGCCACAAAGAGAGCCTACAGCATGTAACAGGAGGGAAATAACCAAGATCAGAGCAGAATTAAATGACATGGAGACTAAAAGCACAATTCTAAGAATTAATAAACCCAGGAGCTGGTTCTTTGAAAAGATAAACAAAATTGACAAAATTTTAAACAGGCTCATTAAGAAAAAAAGAGAGAGGACATAAATAAATACAATTATAAATGAGAGAGGAGAGATTACAACCACAGAAATACAAAGATTTGTGAAATTACTATGTAGAACTATATGCCAAGAAATTTAAAAACCTAGGTGAAATACACAAATTTCTACAAAAATACAATCTTCCAAAACTGAATGAAGAACAAGCAGAAAGGCTGAACAGACCATTAACAGCTGATGAAATTGAAGCAGTAATCAAAAAACCCCACACACAAAAGGTCTAGACTGGATGGTTTCACAGGAGAATTCTACAAATCATTTAAGAAAGAGACTACCCCTATCATTCACACACTATTCAAACTATGTAAGAAGATAGAAGATACCTAAACTCTGTTTATGAAGCCAGTATCATTCTAATCCCAAAACCAGATAAACACAGAACAATGAAACAAAGTTTCAAGACAATATCACTGGTAAACATAGACACAAAAATCCTCAAAAAATATTGGCAAACCAAATCCACCAATACATTAAAAAGATCATACACCATGACCAAATGGGATTTATCCCTGGGATGCAAGGATGGTTCAATATTCGCAAATCAGTAAATGTAATATATGACATAAACAAAAGCAAAGACAAAAATCACATGATCATACCAATAGATGCAGAAAAAGCATTTGATAAGGTACAACACCCATTTATGATAAAAAACACTCAGCAAAAATGGGATAAGAGGGAGCATTCCTCAACATAACAAAGGCTATATATGAGAGGCCTACAGCCAACATCATACTCAATGGGGAAAAACTAAAATCTTTTCCACTAAGATCAGGAACAAGACAAGAATGTCCACTTTCACCACTTCTATTCAATAAAGTATTAGAAGTCTTAGCCACAGTGATTAGACAAGTAAAGGAAATAAAAGGCATCCAAATAGGAAAGGATGAAACAACACTATCATTGTTTGCAGATGACATGATAGTGTACATAGAAAATCCTATAGACTCGGCCAAAAAGCTGCTTGACCTAATAAATGAATTTGGCCAAACAGCAGGATACAAAGTCAATATCCAGAAATCAAAGGCATTTTTGTATATCAACAAAAAAGAGCAGAAGTAGAAATCAAGAACAAAAATCCCATTCAATATAGCAAATAAAAAATCAAATACCTAGGAATAAACCTAACCAAGGATGTAAAAGACCTGTATGCAGAAAACTACACAACACTGAAGAAAGAAATCAAGGAAGACACAAATGGAAACATATACCATGTTCATGGATCAGAAGAATCAACATCATCAAAATGTCCATACTACCAAAAGGAATTTACAAATTCAATGTAATACCTATTAAAGTACCAATGGCATATTTCACAGACATAGAACAAACACCTCAAATATTTATATAGAACCATAAATGACCCCAAATAGCTGCACCAATTTTGAGAAAGAAGAGCAAAGTAGGTGGGATAACAACACCTGATACAAAACTGTATTACAAGGCCACTGTAATCAAAACAGAATGGTACTGGCATGAAAACAGGCACATGGAGCAGTGGAACAGAACAGAGAGCCCAGAAATAATCCCAAGTCTCTACAGTCAATTAATATTTGACAAATGGGGCAGCAACATAAAATGGAGTAAAAATGGCCTCTTCAACAAGTGATGTTGGGAGAACTGGATAGCTACGTGTAAAAAAATGAAACTCGAGCACCATCTTACACCATACACAAAAATAAATTCAAGGTAGATAAAATATTGAAATATAAGCTGTGACCCCATTAAAGTCCTAGAGGAGAACATGAGCAGAAAAATGTCAGATATTTAACGCAGCAACAGTTTTACAGTTGTGTCCCCTAAAGCAATGGACATAAAGGAAAGAAAAAATAAATGGGATCTCATCAAATAAAAAGCTTCTACACAGCTAAAGAAGACAGTATTAAAATAAAAAGAGATCTGACTCTATGGGAAACTGTATTTTCCAATGATACCTCAGACAAGGGTTAATCTCCAAAATATATAAAGAACTTACATGACTCCACTCTAAGAAAACAATCAACCCAATTAAAATATGGGCAAAGGACTTGAACAGACACTTCCCCAAGGAGGACATACAGAGGATTCAGAGACACATGAAAAGATGCTCAATATCACAAGCTATCAGGGAGATGAAAATTAAAACCACAATGAGATACCACTTTACACCAGTCAGATTGGCCATCATAAACAAAGCAACAAACAGCAAGTGTTGGAGAGGTTGTGGAGAAAAGAGGACCCTAGTGCATTGTTGGTGGGATTGCAGACTTGTACAACCACTATGGAAAGTAGTATGGAATTTTCTAAGAAAACTAAAAATGGATCTACCTTTTGACCCAGCAATCCCACTGTTAGGATTATATCCTAAGAACCCTGAAACACCAGTCCAAAAGAACCTATGAACCCCTGTGCTCAGAGCAGCACAATTTACAATCGCCAAGTGTTGGAAGCAACCTAGGTGCCCATCAGTAAATGAATGGATCAAGAAACTATGGTACATTTACACAATGGAATTCTATGCAGCAGAAAGAAAGAAAGAGCTCCTACCCTTTGCAACAGCATGGATGGACCTGGAGAGCATCATGTTAAGTGAAATGAGCCAGGAAGTGAAAGACAAATACCATATGACCTCACCTTTAACAGGAACCTAACCAACAAAACAATCAAACAGGCAAAATATAACCAAAGACACTGAAATTGAGAACAGACTGACAGTCACCAGAGGGGAGAGGGGAGGGAAGATCAGGAGAAAAGGGGAAGGGTTTAGAGGAACAAGTATAAAGGACACATGGATAAAAACTGTGGTGGTGGAAATGGGAGGGAAGTGGGTAGGGCTGGGGCAGTGGGCTGGGATGGGAGTAAAAGACAGAAAACTGTACAAAAACAACAATTAAAATAAATTTTAAAAAACAGGTTTAAATGCTTGATTTGCCTTAAGGAGTGTAGAATTCATAGTAAGGATGCAGAAAGCTTATAATTTTTTACTCATAAAATAATGCTCTCTCTTTGCATATATATAACAAGGTTATTGTCAAAGGAAATGTCAGAGATAAATTTGTTACAAAAAATATATTTAATGGCAAAAGCAAAATATTTATAAGGGAATCTTTCAAATACTGGCTCCTTCCACACGATTTGAAGCAGATTTCTAAAGGGAAATAGCCAAATGCAGTTATCGAGGTGGAAGAAAAACAGATGTTTTCTCAAATGACTGTCTTATTTTCCACTGTCTTTACACATCTATAGGTGTCTGTGCTGCACAGTCAGGATTAACTTTGCTTAGAAGTAGTCCACTTTGGAGAAAGGACTAGTCTTCATTGATTTGGAGGACTGGTGTTAGCCAGAAGTTTCTCTTTTGTTTGTTGTAGTTTATCCCATAATGCAAAGGTGTTTGGTTGCTTGTATGCTTCATTTTTATTTCTGACTGAGCTCTGGTATATTTAGGCATGATGCAGGCAGGGCAAGATATCAATTTTGCTTTTTGCTGTAGTTCTGTGACCAGAAAATAAATTATTAAAACTTAAATAAATAAATAAATAAATAAATAAATGTTATAGATCACATAAACAAAATACACAAATCACATGATCATATCAATAGATGTAGAAAAAGTATTTGATAAGGTACAGCACCCATCTATGGTAAAAACACTCAGAAAAGTGGGAATAGAGGGAGCATTCCTCAACATAATAATTGCTATACATGAGAGACCTATAGCCAACATCATAATCAATGGGCAAAACTAAAACCTTTCCCATTAAGATCAGGAACAAGACAAGGTAGTCCACTTTCACCACTTCTATTGAACATAGTATTGGAAGTGTTAGCCCTAGTGATAAGAAAGAAAAGGAAATAAAAGGCATCCAAATTGGAACAGAGGAAACAAAACTGTCACTGTTTGCAGATGACATAATAGTTTATATAGAAAATCCTATAGACTCCATTAAAACCTACTCAACTTTATAAATAAATTTGGCAAAACAACAACATACAAAGAAATCAAACTCATTTTTGTATACCAACAATGAAACAGCATAGGCAGAAATTTAAAAAAAAAAAAAACCCTTTCATACAGCAACAAGAAAAATAAAATACCTAGAAATAAACCCAACCAAGGAGGTGAGCAATCTGTACTCAGAAAACTATACAACACTGAAGAAAGAAATTAAGGAAGACACAAACAAATGGATACATATACTGTGTTCATGGATTGGAAGAATTAACATCATCAAAATGTCCTTACTACCCAAAGCAATTTACAAATTCAATGCAATACATATTACAGTACCAATGGCATATTTCACAGGCATAGAACAAACACCTCAAATATTTATATAGAACCATAAATGACCCCAAATAGCTGCAGCAATTTTGGGGGAAAAGAACAAAGTAAGAGGGATCACAATACCTGATATCAAACTATATTACAAGGCCACTGTAATCAAAACAGCATGGTACTGGCATGAAAACAGGCACATAGACCAGTGGAACAGAATAGAGATCCCACAAATAAACATAAGTCTTTATGGTCAATTAATATTTGACCAAGGAGGCAACAGCACAAAATAGAGCAAAAATAGCCTCTTCAACAAATGGTGTTGGGAGAACTGGACAGCTACATGCAAAAAAGTGAAATTTTACCATCAACTTACACCATACACATAAATAAAATCAAAGTGGATAAAAGACTTAAATGTAAGTTATGACACCATAAAAGTCCTAGATGAGAATACACGCAGGAAAATCTGATATTCCATGCAGCAGTATATTTTCACCGATATGACCCCTAGAGCAAAAGAACTTAAGGAAAGATTAAACCAAATGGACCTCGTCAGAATAAAAAGCTTTTGCATGGCTAAAGAAAAGAGCATTAAAATGAAAAGAGAACCAACCATATAGGAAAACATCTACCAATGATTCTACAGACTAGGGATTTTTTTTTTACTTTATTGTTGCTCAATTACAATTGTCTGCATTTTCACCCCACCACTCCAACCCCATAAAAACCCACCTCCCCCACTTGCTTCCATCTATGTGCCCTTTACAGTAGTTCCTGAAAATCCTTCTCCCCACAGGCCCCTCTCCTCTTCCCTCTGGTATTGTTAGATTGTTCTTAATTTCAAAGTCTCTGGTTATATTTTGTTTACTTTTTTTCTTTTGTTGATTATGTTCCAGTTAAAGGTGAGCATTATTCTAAGTGAAATAAGCCAGGCAGTGAAAGACAAATACCATATGATCTCACCTTTAACTGGAACCTAACGAACAAAACAAATAAACAGGCAAAATATAACCAAAGATATTGAAATTGTTAACAAGCTGATAGTAACTAGAAGGGAGAAGGGAAGGGATAATGGGGGAAAAGGGTTAAAGGTTTACAGGAACATCTGTAAGGGACACATGGAGAGTAACAGGGCAGGGTGGGAAGTTGGGAAGACTGCATTGGTGGGGAGGGGTGGGGGAAAAAGGTAGAACATTTACTTGAACAACAATAAAAATCAAAAGTGTTTTTAAAAACTTCAAAAAATAAAGTTGTTTTCAGGTTCAGTCAATTATGTATAAAACTGCTATAAACATTTACAAACAAGAGTTTGTGTAGACATTTGTGTTTATTTCTTTTGCGTAAATATCTGTTAGTAAGATTATTGGGTCATAAATTAAGAGGATGTTTAACTTTATCAACAATTGCCAAACTGTTTTTTCCAAAGTGGGTTTAGTATTTTGCATCATCACTAGCAATGAATGACTGTTCTAGTTGCTGTGTGTCCCTGCCCAGCACTTGGTATTGTTAGTTTATTTTAATTTTAGATATTGCAAATGACACACACTGTCCTTTTTATTTTAATTTGCCTTTACTTAAAATGAAGATACTGAACTTATTCATATGTTTATTTTCCACCTATAAATCATGTGAAATGACTGTTCAAAGTTTTTACTCATTCACTGGGTTGTTTGATTTTTAGCAAGCATTGTGTGAAAATTATATATTCTCTAAACAAGCTCATTTTCAGGCATATGTTTTCAAATAATATCTCCCAGTCTGTAGTTTGCCTTAATTTTCTTAACAGTATTTTTCAAAACTCAAAGATTTTAATTAAATAAGGTTTAATTTATCTTTTTTTATTTTATGATATGTGCTTTCTGTGTCCTATATAAGATGGCTTTGATTATTCCAAAGTTACACAAATTTCTTTAGTATTTTCTTTTGCTATTAATAAAACATTTAGATCTGTGCCTTTATCAATTTATTACCATTCAAATCCATATTTATCCTCCTTGACTGCTCTGTGAAAAGGATCTAGGCCCATTAAATATTTACCTTTGTCCATTGGCACCGGGGCCTTGTCAGTAGAGGGTACCAGAAAAGCATTGCAGGAGGAAAGGGATAGTGCTTCTTGGTTCTAGATGCTAATGTCACAAGCTCCCACAACACACACAGCTTCCCCAGGGCTGACTTATTCAGTGAACAGTGATCAGAGAACACAGCTGCCAATGTGTTCTCTGGCTGATCACTAGGCAATTGTGTAGGTGAATGCCTTCAGTGAGATACTTCCTTATAAATAAAGTCTATAGAGCAACTTTCCAGCATGTTCCTCTGAGATGTAGATCTTAGCCCTGGGGCTAGGGGCTTGTGCTTGACCTCCATCACAGCCCTGAAGGTGTATCTGGCTGCCTCTATTCTAGTTTTTATTTCTTAAAACACTACCTATTTTCATTTTAATCCCTGGTTACAGTCACTAATTATTTTTATTAACTTTTACATTTTTTCGTGTGTTGTGAGACTTTAGGGAAGATATTATGTGTATATTCATTATCCTAGAAGCATTTGTTAAAAGGATATGACTCCTCTATTTAACTTAGGACTGCCAAAAATCAATTGACCATACATGTACAGGTTTATGTCTGGTATTTATGTTTTATTCTATTGACCTATTTTTCTATTATTTCATCAATACCACTCTATCTCATTATTGTGGTTTTATATTAAATCTTGAAATTAGCTATTATGAATCTTCCCACTGTAATAGTGAATAAACTCATATAAAGCTACCCATATAAATCTTAGTAAATATTATACCCAGTTTGTTACTCTAATCATTTTTTCTCAAAGCTAGTTTACATGTTAAAAGTTTCTTTTCTAAGTGTACTTTACTATAATCAACAGATTCAGTTTCTGTGTAAATCTAACAGTCTGATCTTAGAACCTGCTGACTTAAGGACACTGACATGAAGAGTCATATCAGGACCAGCAAGGATAGTGGCTGTATGTCCACAACCCCTCCCCCTGATCTCTTTATTCTGCTTTCCCTCTCCTTCCTCCTCATAAAAACCTCTGCCTGCACTAAGATATTAAGCTATAATCATAATTCAGCATCTCATAGCTAGTATGTCTTCTATAACAAATCAAAGTGTTTAATCAACACTGTGCTTCAGTTCTCATTGCAGTTGTGAGATATGCTGGTGCTGGCCATAAACCACAGGTGTCTGGGGAAGGAAGGAATGCTTGTGCAAATAGATAATACCAGAACAAAGGGAATAAGCTTGGGGAAAAGCTGCTGTGTGACTCTTTTCCCAGTCCCCTCACCCATACTCTCAAGAGATATAGCATGTTGTGGTTCCTCTAGGAATTTCCCTTTCCCAAATTCCCACCAAATCTCTCTAAGAATCACTGGCTTGACCAGAAATGTTACAATTGGTTTTTAAAGACAAGAGTCCACCAATGTTCTCAAGAGGTTGTCACTAGAATAAATAACTTTCCTTCTCACCATCTGTCTCATAAGTTTGGTTCTCATTGTGATAGGCAGCCAAACCTGAATTCAGTTATAAAACTTGGTTCTTCTCTTCAATATTGTTTTGGCACTATTAGGTTATTCATTTTTCCATGTAGAATCAGCTTGCCAATTTCTGTGGCCGAAGAAAAAAGATATTGATTAGGATTACTTGGAATCTGTAAATCAAGTGAGGTGGACTGACATTTTACATATAGAAATGTACAATCTGTATTTTATATAGCCCTACTTTTATTTAAATCTACTTGTATTTCTCTTATGAATATTTTATAGTTTTAGTATATATTGTGCAGATTTTGCGTAAGTATTAAGTATTTTAAGCATCAAGTATTTTTCATTAAATATTGAGTATTTCATGTTTTGTTATTATAAATGGTACTTTTAAATTTTTTAATGCTCATTTTTAAATTTTTAATATTGACTTTGTAATCTATGGCCTTGCTAAATTTTCCTTAGTTCAAGAAATTTTTCTGTAGATGCTTTGGGATTTTTCTACTGCCTTAGTCAGTTCAACTTGCTCTAACGTAGTACTATAAACTATGTGGCTTATAAACAACAGAAATTTATTTCTCACAGTTCTGAAAGCAAGAAGTCCAAGATCAGGATGGAGTATTATCAGGTTCTGGTAAGTCCTCTTCTGTGGTTGTACACTGCCAATTTCTCAGATTCTCACATGGTAGAAAGAGATTCAGCTAGCTTTCTGGACTCTTCTTATAAGGCTATGATGCCCATTCATGTGGGCTCCACTGTCATGACCTAATTACCTCCCAAGTGCTCCAATCTCTAAGTAAAATTACATTAGGTGGGATTATGGTCTTAATATTTGAATTTGGGGGAATAAAAAATTCAGTCATTACATCTACATAGACCATAACTGATCTGCAAATAAACAGACAGATTTCTTTCTTTCCTAGCTATATTCCCCTTTCCCTCTTTTTATTCCCTTAGTTCATCGGCCAGTAATTCCATTAAAATGGTTGAATAGTGGTCTTGCTTTGTTTATAGTCTTAGGGTGAAAGTGTTCAATCTTTTATTGACACAATATTTCAAAATATCAGCCATAAGTTTTTCTTACATGCCTTTTATTTGATTAGAGAAGTTTCTGTTTATGCCCAATCTTCTGAGAGTTTTATCACAAATGAGTCTTAAATTTCCTTAAATAATTTGTTGTACATTTATTGAGATGATCATATTTTTTTTCTCTTTTAGTCATTGGTTTTCTAATGTTGAATCTTTTATAGGGATTCCCAACATGTTGTTTAACCTAAAATGCCTATCCTTGGTTCCTAGGAAGATAGTACTCAGATTAGCTACAGATACACAGTTAGTCATGATTATTTATAAGTTATGACACAGGCTTCAAGGTTTAGTCATTTAGTCCTTTAACAAGTATCTGTTGGGACCTACTATTTTGCTGAATTAGGTGGTTAGGGAAATATGTGCTTGGCTTTCTAATAAGATAATCATTTTTAGCTATATGGCCTTCTACAAGTCATTTAACTATTCTCAGTCTCATTTCTTAAAAATTCATAAAACACAAATAATAATTACACATCTTTTTCTAGATTCCCACAGCATTCACTTCCTTCAGTTCTGCTTTCACATCTCACAGAACACTTCCCTGATCACCCATGAAATTATATCCCTCTCTTCACTCCCTTACTCCATTTTCTATTCACCCAGATTTTTTTCCATGACACTTAGAATATTAATTCATATTTTCTGAGCCCCTCCAGTATAATTTAAGCTTCACAAGCTCAAAGCCATCTTCTGCTTTGAGCACTAGTTCCAAAAGCCTAGAATTGTGCCTGATAGACAGACATGATGAAGTATATGTTGAATGAAGAATAAACTATATGAGATTGTACACATAAAGCATTTAAACTATATCTCACCCATTCAAATTAACTATTAATATATTTGTGCTTCATGTGCTTTCTCATATATGTTTCCATCATTAGTCATCTGGCCTCAGCAGATGGCGCATTCAAACAGTAGTTGAGGGGAGTAATAAATGAATTCTTTATAAAAGATGACTTGGGGTGAGGAAGTCTTGTGGGAAAGTCAAAAAGGGAAAGTGATGCTCCTGCTACTAGCAACATCAGGGAGCCTTTGTCACTGTAGGTATAAGGAGCAAGGAGAGGAGTGGTTACATAATGCAAGAAGAGAAGCTATAGCTGAAAGACAGGGTCATCTGACAGGAGCAGCAGCCTTTATGGAAAGACACCTTCACAGAAGAAATAAATAACCCAAATCACTGCTCTACAAATATTTCCTGATCCCAGAAACCAGAGGGCAGAGGAATGCTAGTGAAGCATTCCATAAATGTCAGCCTCTCAGGGAACAAAATAGAGTGGAGAGGTGTAGACAAGATCTGGAGGGGAGCATGGAATCTATCCAGCACCCATAACACACAAACCAACTGTATGAGTTTACATTCTCAACACCCAGGAAATTTTACAAAGTGCTACCTTTCTAGGCTATGTTCTTTCTGTGCAATCCTTTCTCTCTTTGGCTTACTAGCTCCAGAAGGTTTGCTTGGCTGGGATATATGCCTTGGATAAAAATGCTTTGTTCCTCTATAGTATCTATGAAGAACACATTCATACAACTGTGGTAGAGCTCCCAGGAAATTTCCTGACTCTGTCCTCCTAATCTGCATCCCTTGCCATACAAAATAAAAAAGAGCTGTGAGTTCAGCAGCTTCCCGTGTCATTGCTGCAGTAGAGTATATCTGTGCATTGTTAAGCAGCTGCCACAATTCCCCCCAGAGATTGCTACATTCCAGGGTTGGATGAGGTAATGGGGTTATTTATCCCAAGTTAAGCTTATAAAAGTGCTTTGGGAATCTGTGGAATGAAAAGAACTGTACATACCCCCAAACTTTGTTATTAATTACACAATGTATGCCCGGAATTGGAAAAAGATCTCTGCATGGGTGTCTCTCACTAGCAAATATACCTACTTCTTTGGAGAGAAAAGATTAATTTGAGAACTGTAATTCAGTAAAATAAACTTTAGGCAATGATTAGAGGTAGAAAAACTACAGGATGGGAATACTAATGACTGTTACATCATCAAAATTGGGTGAGGATGTAATGGTCGTAAAATGTGTAAATTAATTTATGGGGAGCTTTTTTAAATAGCTTATTTTCATTGTATTTTTTCCATTACCATTTATCCCCTTAATACCCTCTTTCACCTCCAGCTACCCTCCTCCTTTCCCCTGCCCCAAATTCACCACACGGGAGTTCTTTTGAAGTGTCAGATAATGTTACTGCAATAGTAGCTATATCATTACAAGGGTCCTTGCAAAGTAAAGCTGATTAAAGAGCCATCCTCCTGCAAACTATATAAAACTTCTCCTCCACTTGGATTATATCTTGAAATGCAGCCAGGTTTGACATAATTAACTGAGTGGAATGAGGGCCTGAAGACAGTGAAACCAAGGGACTGGAACCTTAAGACCAAACCTTCTCTCCTGAGGTAAGACAGGTGGTAGGCAGCTTGACCCAGTTGTTGATGCTGGAAAAAGTCCAGTCCAGCAGACAGAGGTTATTATCCAATAGGGAGGCAAGAGGCCAGGCCAAAAGTAGATTTTGGAGGTTCTAATAAGAAGTGACCTCATGGCATAAATGAGTTCAGTTGAAAATGGTGGATACATGGATGCCTGAGAAGACAACAGCCCACATGGATGTCCCTCAGGAAGGACTGTGGCTTCTTATGTGAGGCTTAAAGTCAGATTTTTACTCTACAAAAGGAAGACAAACAATTGCAAGCTAAGGGTGTGAGCAAGAAGGAAGTCCTTGGAGAAAAATAATGAAGTGAAGAAAGTGAGCCCAAACCAGTCATATCCAGAATTCCAAAAGAA
>PVKU01010152.1:0-47670 GCA_004027475.1 Anoura caudifer
TATAACATCATCTAAACCTAAACACTTATGAAAGTGAAAGGTGATACTATTGACAATTACTCCAGGAAAATAAGCATAAGCTAACCAAGGCTGGTTTGGGGGAAGAAATGAGTCAGACCCTCCATTTGCAGAGACCTCTGGGCAGGGCAGAGAAGAGAGAATGGACCAACCAGGCCAGGACATTAAGAAGCTGACCTGGCTCCTGCTACCTCTGGACCTCATCTTCTATGCCTCAGGTTTTACCCTTGCCACTGTCCCCAGAGACATCAAACAAGCTCTTCTCAGGGTATCTTCTCAGGGCACTTGTGTTCTATGATACCCACATGGCTAATGCCTTCATTTCATTCACGTCCAAATAAAAATCCTCCTGGTGACCTGAGTGTGATGGTAGATCACCAAAAGAGAGTGATGTGCTCTGACTTACAATGTAAAAGAATCGTTGTGACCTCTGTGTGGGGAGCAGACAGGCCAGAGTGGAAGCAGAGATCCAGAGGGGAGAGTGGTGTGGCTGTCCAGGTTAGAAATAAAAAAATTTACTCTGAAAAGAAGGGTTTGGCAGCAGTGCATAAGAAATGAAGATTAAAACCAGTTGGCAGGATTGGCTCATTTAGACAAGAGGGATTGAAACCTGCATTAGGAGTGTGAAAATAACAATGGGTGAATAAAGGGGTAAAAGTGACAGCATGAGCATCTGATTGTACGCAGGAGAAAGGCAAAGTGGAGAATCTACATACCACCAAGATAACACCCTTCAAATTGTGTCCCAAAGAAAGTTCCTCAGAAAGACATTTCTAGCTGTTGGTCAGATCCATTGGAAAGCACTGTTGTCCCAGACCTCATCTTGGTGAGTCACGACACCCAGGAATTCAAGGTTCTGAGAAGTTCATCTGTGCAAAATCTTTTTTTCTTAATTTGCTTTTACAAATCTGTTTGATCTGTTTTACAGTGGAACTTCTTTAAAACAAATTAACAACCATGAACATCCTGTTACAACCAGATTTTACCAATTAGAAACAATAACTTTTTACCAATTTTGCAAGCCATGATTATTCATAGCTTGAAACCAACCATTATAGGGTCATTTATACCAAAAATCGGTAAGCTACTACCTACATAATTTCTATGTCTCTGAGGTCTGAATGATTTATATATTTTTAATATTTGAAAATAATTAGAAGATTATATTAGAAGATAACTTATATGGCAAAATTATAGGAAATCCAAATATCAGTGAACACAGGTAAAATGTTAGTGGAACACAACCATGCTTGTTCATTGTGTATTGTCTACAGCAGCTTGCCGCTACATCAGCAATTAACTACTGCAGTTACTCATGGATTTTTTGCTGCACAGGAGGTTGGTACCCTAATCCCCATATTATTCAAGGGTCAACTGTAGTTGCAGCAGAGACCTGTGGCTTGAAATCCTATAATACATCCTATGCGGTTCTTAACAAGAACAGTTAGCCAAACCCGCACTTACACAGTGGAAACCACCAAATACTGCAAATCATAGCTTTTGGGTGGAGGCCTTTACCACTGGAATATGCCCTTCTAAGATTTCTAGCAGAGGTGCTTGGGGAAATATGGTAATACCATAAATAGAAAAGTGAGAAGGATGACGTGGTTTGGAAGCAATGTGACAACTTTGGTCTGGTAATAACAAAATTGTTCTGCTGGGACTAGAAATAAAAATTTTTGGAACCATTCACACACAGGTGATAGTTATGGAAGCATCAGAAAATGAGATCTGAGGGCAAAGCTGTGAATCATACCAATACTAGGAGAGTTTGGTTAGGAACAAAAAATAAAATAAAACAATACAAGGAAAACTAGGTGCTTTTAGTTATGATGTGAGAAATGTTTGAAGGGAAGATGACAAAATCCATCAGAAGTGGTCATCCAGTAGTGTGTGTGTGTGTGTGTGTGTGTGTGTGTGTGTGTGTGTTATGAACCACATTTCAACACAAATGAAGAATGATGAAGTAAAGTCAGGTGGCATGGACTGTTTTTTTAAGAATTAGACAAATAGTGATGATAGCTTATAGAAGTTGGGTTTAAGAAAACAATATTCAGTCTTGGGGATAGCTGAGTTGCTTGAAGTCTATCGGGAAATTATTTATGAAAATAAGAAATAAAGTTTATACCTATGTCTGGACCCATAAAATAAAGGCTGTCCCAGTGGCCTGGCCCATGTCACGAATCTAAACCTAAGGTCAGCCTGCACTTACAGGAAACCTTGCCAGGGAAACCCAGCACACACCCATTGCAGTCCTCCTGCTGAGCTTTAGCTAGCTGACCTTACCCTAGAAAACACGGTCCACCAGCCTTCTCAGGAAATCCCCAACCTCCTAGTCAATTGGGTCTTGTTTTGGCATTGCATCTTTTATGCTCCATAAAACTCAGTGTTACCCGAATCCCTCAGGAAGAGTGCTGCACTTCTTGGGAGGCATGGGACTCCCAAACCCCAGGGAGTATTTTCCTTTGTACATGGACTTCAAACTTGTTATTAAATTGCTTAAGTTTCGACATTTTACAAAACAACTTGAAGAAGTAAGAGAGATGAAAACAAATGATGGAACGAAGTCTCAGGGACCGTGTAAACAAATGGACATGGATGGTGGTGGGAATCATTTGGAAAGCAGACACTCCTTCCTCTGTCACAGGAGGGAGAGAAGAAAGGAAAAGAAATAAAAACAAAGCTGGAGGTGGGGGAAGTTGGAATTAAGAATATCCACACAGTTGTAAAGAAATGAGAGATAAGGGGATCTGTAGAGAGGGCAGGGGTGAGGGATCAAAGTGAATAGAGAGTGTGGGACAGCTCCAGAGCTCACAGGGAAAGCACGTTCCACCTGATACTCCATGTTCTGCATTCCTCAATGCCAGCCTGGTTCTCAGCCAAGTGGGCTGCACTTGTGCACCAGCATCTGAAACACCCTCCTCACTGCTGGAAGGAGGAGAGATAGAAAACAACAAATGCTACTGATTGATTTTCACAAAGTCATCAAAATAAAGCTTTTAGGCTGAGTAAACTAATCTATCCATCAGTGACAAGCACCAGGTGGGGGTCTGAAGCTACAAGATAGAAGATATCGCCTCCACCCTCAGGAGGCTTACAGTCCATCCACAATCTGAGCCCAAGCATCTGCTCCGGTTTATCATAGAGTGCAGTGCACTGCAGATGAAAGCTGTCAGGAAAACGGTACACAGAAGCAGCATTTGTGAATCACCGGGTGCCGAAGCTGGACATCATGGCACGTGGGCCGCCCAGACTGCATTTTATTAGATACTAAATAACAGCAAGTTAAATTTATTGGCTTGCATTGCAAATCATCACAGATATTTTTAAATACACTATTTGCATGAAAAATCATATCTTTGCTATGCCAATCATCTCCATGGTAAATTATTTCCCCGAATGCTTCCTCATTGCATAGTAGAAAAGTTAAACTAAAAAAAGCCCTAAGAGTAAATCATGAATTAAGACTGACTGTAAAGTGCCTTCTGATTTCAAAACCATGTGAATCCAGGACATTAATATTAAAATAAATGGAGATCTGTCCAGCTATATCCTTTTCCTAAAAATACCTTGCAAATATAAAGTTTTAAATATGAATAAAAAGAGAATGAAACACATTTTACAACATTAGTCTGTAATGATCAATAATTTCTGGTTAATCAAAGAGTCACTCAGGTTTTCTCTCAATGAGAACACAAATATGTTACCTATTTTTTTAAGAAAAGTTTTAGACACACTATAACATGAAGGGGGAAAAAACATGGTTTCGGTGCACCCACTGTGTATATAACTAAACTGGCACATGTTCAAGCAGCAACCCTTCTGGGTCCTCCCAGACCAAAATAAAACATTACAAATTAAATGCTGGTGAGATAACAAAAATGCTTTCCATAGTCATAGGTTAAGTTCCTCTGGGGCATTATTATTGCTAGTGACTTTAGAAGTGTATTTTCTGAAGGAGAAAGCTGTAACCTGGGTTTACACCTGGGTTTACATCAGGGTTAAAAATGTTAATCATAATAATGACAATGATAATGATGTTAAAAATGTTAATCCTAATAATAATGACGATGATGATAGTGATGATGACTTCAGAAATGACAAGTACTCCAGCACTCTTGACTTGTTCTGAGCTGTCTCAGACGCAGCTCCTCTGTTTGTGATTTTGCCCTAAACACACAAAACCACACACATGTGCACACACACAGAAACAAATGAGCTCCCCACACTTCATTCATGTCAGAACTCAACAGCTTGAATAGCACAAATATTCTGCAGTCACTCATGAAAAGAAATTTTTAATAATAAATATCTAACAATTAATGGGCTGGTAGCTGCAGTTGTCTTCAGGGCATACTATCTAATTTCCTTGCAATGTTTCATAGCCTTACTTTTCACGCTGCAACAGTCTATCATTAAAACCAAATGCAGGTTTCTATCACTTTTATTTATTTTTCAAATCAACTTATAAATCAGTGCCAGGCCTTGTTACAGATGAGTTCCAATAAATTATCGGCTGTGGACAAATTCTGAATGTTAAACACTTCTTTCTGTCCCCCAGCTCCCACCCTTGATCTCTGTCTGTCTCTTCTCTATTGTTTTTCTCTCTCAGGCTCTGAGAGAGGAGGCTTCTCACAGCCCCTGGGCCTGCATTCCTCACCAGCTGTGCTTTGGCTCCGAGTGAAAGGGAGCCCTTAGTACTTAATTGTGTGCTATTTAAATAATGCAAAAAGACATTTATTTTTTCAGAGAAAAATATCAATATAGGAGAAGAGTCATTTTACAGTCCCTGGGAAATTTACCTTTCTGAATTTCAGAAGTGAAAGCCTCTTGTTAGAGGAGTTTTACATCTTCTCTGCAGCCTGAGACTGGAAACCTGAGATCTGTTTTTTGCAGACGTCAGTGAAGCAGCCCACCTCCCTTTTCCAAGTTGCGCTGCAGCCTCCAGGACACCCTTTGGCATACTGTGACAGGCTCCTGCGAAGGCTCTGTGGAAGGGTCCGGGCACAGTGTCTGGGGTTCTGCTCTCACTGACATTGGGGTCTGTAGGCCATGCAGGAAATATGAGACGCCCTTCCTGTATGACTGGGGAACAAAGATTAGAGACAGTCTATATGACAAACTGTGACCATCACAGGCTCACTCACAACCAAGTGTGAGTGAAATAGTCACATCTTAGCTGGAAGCTAAGAAAAATGCTTTAAGATCCTTAAAAAAGCAAGACCCCATAACGAAAGCCATTGTTAAAACTGTGCACCTGGTGGCACTTTTAAGTAGGTAGTACAAAGAACAATTTCACTTTATTTCATAACTTTGTCATAATTTGGACTGCTGATCCATTTTATTTTTTTTAATATTTTATTTATTTATTTTTAGAGAGGGGGAAGTGAGGGAGAAAGAGAAGGAGAGAAACATCAATGTGTGGTTGCCTTTCACGTGGCCCCCACAGGGGACCTGGCCAGCAACCCAGGCATGTGCCCTGACTGGGAATCGAACCAGTGACTCTTTGGTTCACAGGCCCGCATTCAATCCACTGAGCTATACCAGCCAGGGCTGCTGATCCATTTTATAGCAGGTGATACTACATTCATGATGCCTTCTTAATATTGTTCATTTGATAAGCTCTCTAAAATGTCATTTGTAAAAACTTGGTATTCCAGTAGGTTCTTGGAATGGACTTCTAATGTTCCTCAAGTGTTGGCAAGGTCTTCCTACTGGAAATGTTTAGCAGCCTGATGACAAGGACCAGCTTTTTTCTCAGGCCTGAAGAGTGATCCTAGCAGGTTGGGGCAGTCCCCAAATATAGTCCTGGGAGGAAGCCCCTGTGAGATGCGACATGAAGGGCTCTATAGGGTGCCCCTGCCTGTCCTTCACAGGGACCAGAACTCTCTGCTGAGAGCATCATGTGCCTGGGTGGAAATGTTGCCTTCAGACAGCCTCTGTTAAAATGATCATATGTACCTGGAGGGATCACCCCTGGCAGATGCGACCTCTTTTTTCTTGCCTACAACCGGCATTTATCTTTATTCCATTCTTTGTTGGGCTAGTATGTGTCTCCTTGAAAACAGACAATGTGTTAACTCATTTAAGTTTTCTTCATAGTACCTTAGCTGTGTCCTGGCATGCTTGGTGCCTAATACAAGCCTACTGTATTTGATAGGGGAGTCAGGTAAAAAGTTTAGAACAGATAATTTCTTGGGAAAATATAGTTGAGTTTGTAAGAGATACTGGGTAACTTGGAGGAAAATGAAGAAGCCCAAGTCAAACCCTTTCATTTCCTCATTTTGACAATTTCTAGTGTTTTATTTATAATGCATTCAAAATTAGTCATTAGCCCTGGCTGTTTGTGGCTCAGTGGATTGTGCACTGGCCTGCAAACCAAAGGGTTGCCAGTTCGATTCCCAGTCAGGGCATATGCCTGGGTTACAGTCCAGAGCCCCAGTAGGGGGCACGCAAGAGGCAGCCACACATTGATGTTTCTGTCCCTCTCTTTCTACCTACCTTGCTCTCTCTCTAAAAATAAATAATTAAAATCTTTTAAAAAACAATTCAATAAACCCACACCTGCCAGACAGCATGCTTGATGTAAAGATGAACAGAACAAAGTCCTTTACTTCACACATGTAGAATTAGAGTCTAGAGTGCAGGACAAAAGCACACCTTATAAGAGTTATGTTGTAGGTTTATGTATATAATACATGATGACATTGGACTGAAGATGAGGGGAAGCCGAGAGGAAAGGGGTAATACCTCACGGAGAAAGTAAAACCTAACCTAAGCCTTACAGAACAACTGGGGTTCAAATCATTGGCTGAGAAAATGACAGCAAATGTGGGGGAATAGATCACACACACACACACACACACACACACACACACACACACACACATTACTTACATTCTCCCAGGCACGGCCCACTCCAACCTGTGTACTTCCTACTTATCCTTCTGGTCTCAGGATAGACCTCACTTTCATCATGACTGCCCTTGATCCCCACTTCTAGTCAGGGGCCTCCTCAAACTTCCTCGTTTCATGTTCTCTATCATGTTACTCAACACACAGTTTTGTGATAGATTCACTGCTTACTCAGTTCCCCACCACATGAATTTCATTCACTGTTGAATCGCACAGCGCTTGGCAGTGCAAGTTCTTAATAATGCAGACTACTAACGCTCCCAAAAGTGGAAGGCAAGGAGAGAAGAATGAAGGGAAGGAAACAGGAAATTAGCTGCTTCCAGTGTATTTGAAATTACTACAGAGATGCATTTAGAGGAGTGGTAGGGATGGGGCTAAATCAGTAGATTCTGGCTCTGGACATAAAGTGGGACTATCTGTGAAATCACACGGAACTGCTACTGGAACTTGCAAACATAAAACTGAACCTTTAGACGGTGTCTATAACTCCCAGGGGAAAAAATCAGTATGATAGTCCACTAGGAGATCAAATACACAGTTTGAGAATTTGAGATCAAAATAAGAGGACAATAACCAAGCTTTGGTGGGGTGGCACATACTGTAAGTGCAACAAAACTTTTTAGAAGGAAGATATAGGGCTAGAATAATCAAGGAAGAAATATGACTTGTTGGGCCACAGGCAAGGCATTTGGCTTAGGAGTAGGAGCAATGCATGATAATAATAATAATAATAATAATAATAATAATAAACAAGGACATATTGAATTGATTGAGAACTATATGGAAGCATACCATATTCTTTGGCACTCAGAGCCCTATGAGGTACATATTATTATTCTTCCTACTTTATAACTAAATTATACTTAAAATTGCTGAATATTGGAGGGGTCATAAGTGGCATAGCTAGTTCTCCATCTCAGGGCTGCCCCTCCACAAAAGGATATAGCATGGCCACTGGGCTGCAATGCCTCTGAGCGTAGAATATGCATTTTGCTGGCAAATAAGCCTGAGCTTGTATCTCTGCTCCAGCCCTGCTGTGGGATTAAGGGAAGTTGCTGAACCCCTCTGAGTCTCCAAGGAATAAATTATCTTATCCACATTTTACAGGATTTCTGAAAGCCCCCTGTAAATGGAGATAATACCTCTTTTTCAGATGCATTCTGAGGATTAATTAAGGTAATCTTAAAGTCCTAGCACAGAGCCTGGCATATTGGAGGCACACAATGAATATGAACTTTTTCTAGAATAATTCGACAGGTGGATGGCATTTGCTAAACAGTGGACAAGAAACACAAAAAGGCTGTGGAACAAAGCTAGCTGAGGTGTAGAGAAAGGATTCCTGCCCCACCAGGGTAGCACTTAAGAGAAACATGCAGAAGGGTTAGTGGAGCAAGGGCTGACAGCAAAGGAAAGTGAAGTGAGAAGCTCAAGGGAGGAAGAAACAAGACTGGGTTCACAGGATGGTCTGGAGGCCAAGACTGAAGACAGTACTAAGAAATCTGACCAGCAAGAGAATCAAAGGTTAGAGAAACATCAAGAAAAATGAAGACAGAGACCGTCACATTCAAAAGTGAGGAAGTCGGTTGCGCAGCTTTCAGAGCAAATTCCAAGTAGAGAGATGGAAACCACGTTGTGGGGGTTAGAAGGCTCTGGAAGGCAGAGTGATGGGCCAGCACTGAAGAGTTCAGAGAAAGGGAGACAACATTTCAGTACATGAACTAATATTGAGAAAACCAGATGGCTGCTCGTATGCATCCTGGGCATCACACCTGACTAGTGAGTGGGAGCAGGAAGTGCTCCACTTTCATCAGTGGCTGGTGAGCTCAGAAGGAGATTCCATGCGATTCCAGGCACAGGGAATTCATATCACGGCACAAGCCCTTGCACATGTCACACAAAGAGCAGCTGCCTGGGTTTTTCCGTTACTGTCCTGACGTACTCATTTAAATTGAGCACTCTCATGATTAACGCCTAAGCAAAGGACCAAAGGCCAAGGACCCAGCTTGCTGTGTCTCTTGGAGAACTAGGAGGCATATGTTCCAGAGATGAGAGGCAATGATGGTTTATTAACTAACCCACTGTGCCATCCAAAAACAGAACCAGGAAAGAAAACACATTTTTTTCAGTTCAACCAGCAAAGAAATCTTGTGGGTTTACTTCCCTCAAGTGCATGACTTCCTTAATGGGCAGAGGAGCCCAAAGTGCCTGATTACAGTTTAACATAGGATGTGTTTTCTGAACTTTCTGCCATGGGCCAGTTCCCCACAATGTGTGCAGGAGCCCCTGAAGGGCAGCAGGGCTTGGCAACCTCGGGACTTCTGCCATGTTTGAAAGGGGTGCCAATGCAGAAGCCAGCATCCCCGCGCAGCTGTTCCATCTGCATCCACCATGCTTGGTGGAGTTACGAGCCAACAGCCCTAGTCTGGGGTGATGGTTGCTGTGTTTAGGGAGTAACACCTTTCATTTTTCAGCAGTGTGCATCCATCCACCTTACTAAATATATAATTTGTTCCCCCACATTTGCCATTTGTGTGCTTAAGTGAATAAACCTTTCATCTCACTTTGGGTTTACAAAGCCAGGTTTGGGAACCCAACATCTGACTAGCCTGACATCCTGGGCTGAAGGCTGTGAAACTGGAAGTAAGCCTAAGGTGGTCATTGTTATTAAATTCACAGGCACTTAGTCTCCACTTTGTTCAGACAGAGATGTCCTGACTAGGGAACTTATGAGGAGTGACTAAGGTGCTCTACACTGAGCTGGGTTTAGTGGTAGAAAACCAAGTTATTTACTCTTAAATGACTCTCAAACATTCTGTTATTGACTTCAAATTCCACAGCAGAAGACCTGTCATCTTGCTTCTAATGCATAGCCTTTACTCAGGAAAACCAAAACAACAACCGAAAACCCACTAAATTCTCCAAATCCCTCTAGCTCACGTCTGATGAAGCAGCATCAGTAGAGGTGGCAACATGAACACTAAATCATAAAGAAAAGGGGCTCAGACCAGGAGTGGATGTGGGGGTAGCAAGTTACCACAATAAATACCCAGCAGCTCATTACTGCTCTGTTCAGTTTTCCTAGGAGGCTTTACTAAGAGAATTTTGATATTACTCATGTCATGTTCCCAGTGTTTAATGTAAACAATAACACTTTAAAAGTGTATAACAACTTATTGAGCACATGCTATGTGCCATGTTCTGACACAGACTCTGTCTCCATAGGATAGATTATCAATTGAGTAAATTTTCAATATCAGGCAATATATAATTGGAGCTTTCATTCTAATGCAGGAGATTGATAATAAATGAATAATTACACAAATTATCATTTACTTTCCTTTGTGTTCATGTTCTGAAGGCTATTTAAGCTGAAACCCCAAGGAGTAGAAGTTAGAATAATAGCTGCTGTTGCAAGAATGTAGTAAACAAGGGGAGAAAGGAATAAGGTAAGGTAGAATGCTAAACTACTTTAGGTGATTTAGATAGGTCACAGGGTCTTCTGAGCCACAACAAGGACTTTGGACATTGGGATTGAAGAGGAGCTGGTGAAAGGTTCTAAGAAGAACAGTGCTTCTTCTTTCTGTTCCTACCAGATTATCCTGGTTACCAGGTAAAGAATGAATTGGGGGCAGAGAAGATCCGCACAAATTATGAGATAAGTTAGGGGCTTTCTCAGTAGTTAGTGCAAGTGAGGGACAGTGGTGGCAGTGGACATCAACTGAATAGATAGGTTTTATAAATATTTTGGAAGTAGAATTGACAGAACTAGGTGATTGATAGGCTGAGAGGAAATGAAGAAGAGTGCAGAGGATGATGCCCATATTCTGGAATGGGCATCTGAATGGGCTCTCTGAATTCCCATCTGCAATGGATGTCATTCACAAAAATAGAAATGATGGAAAAATCAGGTTGGAAGAAAGATCATTGATTCCATTTTGGTCATGTTGAATTTCAAAAGTCTATAAGTAGAGATATTGATTACAGAGCAGGATATGTGAGTTTGCAGCCCATTGGAGAAGTCTGGGCTGAAGGCATCCTAGACATTTAGGGAGTCACTGGAGTGTAGGTGGTAACTGAGCTCAATGTAATCACTTAGGAAGAGAGAGTAGAGTGAGAAGAACATGGAGCCAAGCATGGAGCCCAGGAAGTTCCATATGTGGAGGTGGGAGAGAGGACAGGCTGCTGGCAGTGAAACTAAAAAGGATCAGTAAACAGAGAAATATGGAGAGATGAACTGTCAGCAAACCTATAGAAAATGTTTTGAGAAAGGGGTGGGGGTCAAATGTGTCAAAAGCTTCTTGGAAGTCAAATAAGATGAAGGGTTTTAACCTGAATTCTGTGAACAGGGATCGTGGAGAAACTTGAGGGCTGTCTTTGTGGAATGGAAACAGAAATTGTAGACAACTAAAAATATTTACTATGAAAAATTTCAAACCCACAAAAGCAGAAAAAATAGTGTAATAAACCCCAATATACCCAGAACCCAAATTCAGTAATTATCAGGATTTTGTTACACTTGCTTTACCTATCCTTTGTTGCTGTTTTTCCCTCTTGTTATTTCAAGAGTACTTTAAAGTAGGTCCCAGACTTATGTTTTTACCTTCATTGTGCATGTTTGAGGGTTATGTAGAACCATAATGCCATTAATACACCAACAAAATGATTATTAATCCCTTGGTACCATCCAATACTAAGGTTATATGCAGATTCCCCCCTTCTATACAAGTGTGGTTCACAGACCAACAGCCCAGGCACGACCTGGGAGCTTGTCACAAAAGCAGAATCTCACACCCTGCTTCAGACCAACTGAGTGAGAACTTGCACATTCACAGCATTTCCAGGTGATTTCTGTGCTATTAAATGATTCATGTATGTGTGCAGTGAAAAGGCACTTGACCCTCTCCTGTCCTTTTTGCAAGTTCTACTCCTAATCATGCACACATGCCCACATGCACACTAGGAACTACTGTTACCAGTTTTTTGTTTTTGGTTTTTTTTTTTGCTTTCCAATGTTTTGTTTTTCATTTAAAAACAAATGCAAAGATATGCAAATTATCCAAATTTCCCCACAGATATGCAAATTTCCCACCATTTCCTACAAGTTAGCTTATTTGACTCACTTTTACAAATATTGCATTTTTTATCTTCCTAAAGTTATTTTTAAAAGAATTAAATGTTCTTCTTTTTATGTTTAAAAATACTATAAACACTGTGTTTTTTCACTGTTCTCCATTCATTTTTCTTCTCTCTACACGTATTTGTGGACCTTAATGACTAGCTGTTGTGAAGCATTTGCATAAATGCAAATGCTTGTAACATAAATACGAAATCAGAAAAGCCAATCAATATAGGAACTAAGCCTATCCCACTAGAAACTTGCTTAATATCAAAAGACGTTTAAAGAACAATTACAATCAAAAGATTATTCTCTGCATTTCAGGTCTGAGTAGAGGAAAGCTGGAGGTTGCACTATCTCGTGTATATGTATGTATCTCATGTGTATGTAACTTGATCATACATCTTGGATTTTTCCACCCTCTGCACTTTTACCCATTTCATTACCCCTGTTGGAATTACCTACCCTAGAAAGCCCTCATCTATTGAAATTCTCCCCATATGTCAAAACTCAGCTCTAATATTGCCATTACCAAGAAGGCTTCCCTGACCACTCCAACCAGAAGAACTTCCTCTGTCTCTGAAACCCTATCGTTTTTTCCTGTGAGCACCGCCTTTCTCACCTTTCACACATTCTGCCTAGTTGAACAGAGCATTCCCTTTACTTAGCTGTGGACTTCTTGAGGTTGGAGACTGTCTCAAAAGCTCTGTACCCCCCTTTTGTATCTGCTATATTACAGAAGGTAGTATAAGTTTTTGATAAATATTTGTTAAGTCAAGGAGTGTAACTATGTAAAGCACTGCATTAATTTTGTCTTGTGTGAAGTTCTATATTGTTTATTTCTCTTTTGTTCTGTCCTGACCTCCAAATTTGTTCTAGCCTCTACAGTTGCACCATATCACTCAGCTATAAGAAGAGAGTAACCCTAATTCAGAATCTCTTCAATGTTAGATTGTTAACCACATTAATATTTTGGATGCATATGGAAAACCTCCCCTAATGTTAAAATATTTTAAAGATTACTATTTCATTTTTCTAGTATCTCTGTGAGCTACAGGCTCTTCAAATTGTACAATACCTTCTTTTAAAAGAGATTTGAAACTGCATCGTAGTTTGATTCATACAGAACCCAAAATGTTACAGAAATATGAAAAGTATAAGTATATAACTCCTAGTTTTCCCAATCTAAGATTCAATAATCCTTGATATGCTTGAACTAGACTTGTCATAATCTGACATTCTTAAAAGTCAGAGGTGACCCACAGCTGAGAAAATTGATAAAAATACACACAACATTGGATTCAACACCACTATGTGTTTGTAGATAACATGAATAAATACATATAAAATAAAGGCTAACAAAAAAATGCTTCAACAACTTTCTTGTCTACACAAATATATATATATTAGATTATATATTAATCTAAGAGGTGCCTTCAAAATGAGGAGTGACGATTATACACACTGTATAATTTGGAATTTGCTAGGTATCTCAGGGCCATTCTAGACAGATTTTTTACAATAAAATCTTTAGATTTCAATTTTCTGTCTACATAGGAAAAACAAATAAACAAACATTCATGGATGCCATCACACACCTCAGCAGGAACAATGAACTTCCCAGCTATCTTCCCCCACCCCCTAAAAAGCAATTTAATGCACCACTGGAGGTTGCCTTTTAATTGGACTAGAAATAAAGTAGCCTGTGAGAGCTGGCCAGGGAAAATACAGTTTGTATGTATGGATATATATAATAATTCACTCACAAAGTAAACAAGCAACACTAGTACGTCATTTTCTAATTACAGGACTGTTTCATAAATGGTAAATGCTAACATGGGAGAGGTAAATCACAGCAATTTAATTAATAAAACAATTTAGACACTTAAACCCATATGTGCACCCCTGGGGGCACCACATCAATAATAGAAGCTTACAGGCATATTTTAGAAATTTTATGCAATCATTTGCAGATCTTGTAGTCAATAATTGTTTCAAACTGCATTAACTCTTTTCTTGCCATATGCAAGAAGTGAATTTTCATTTGTCAAATATTCTTTTCTCTCACAGGAGCCCAAAGTTTCTTTCCCTGAAGTAGCAGGACTAAAGGAGATGAGAACCCCCCCTTCCAGCAAAATGGCAAAATGTGGTGCGGTTCCTGAAAAGTCAGGAGCGGGATTCTCCCTTTCCTTCTGTTTAAAGGGAGAGATAGCAGATAATTAATGTCAGAGAATGGAAATTCAGCATTTGTATTTGCATATTTTTAGAACCTCTTTCTCTGTTACCAGTTTAAAATTGTCTGTAGAACTCTTATACATTGTTAGTGGGAATGTAAACTGGTGAGGTCGCTTTGGAAAATGGTTTACCAGATTCTTAAAAACTTACATATAAATTTACCATATGACCTGCAATTTCACTCCTAGGAGTTTCCTGCTTTCTTTTCTTTTCTGTTTTTTTTTTTTTTGGGGGGGGGGTGGACATTTTTTAAAATCCTCACCCAAAGACATTTTCTTATTTCTTTTAGAGAGACAGGAAGGGGGGTAGGGTGGAGAGAAGCATTGATGTAACAGAGAAACATCCATCAGTTGCCTCCTGTAGACACCCCCTGACCAGGGATTGAACCTGAAACGTAGGCTTGTGCCCTGACCAAGAATCAAACCCACAGTCTTCTGGTGTATGGATGACACTCCAACCAACTGAGCTACACCAACCAGAGCAAAATTTCCTGTTTCTAAGATAACTGGAAATATATATCCTTCGAAAAACCTGTGCATGAATATTCAGTGACATTTTTCATAACAGCCAAAAATGGTTATAACCCAAATGGCCATCAGTTGATGAATGGATAAATAAAACATGTGTAGCCATATGGTGGAATATACTGTTCATCAATACAAAGAACAAAATATTGACATGTACTCCAATATGCTCAAAAACAAGTTAACTAAAGAAGACAGATGTACATGCCTACATATTGTAGGATTTCATTTACATGAATTTTCCAGAAAACACTAAGTACAGAGACAGGAAGTAGATCAATGGTGTCGAGCTGGGCATCAGAAATGGGGCTGACTGTCATAGAGAGCACAAGGCACCTCACTGGGGTGATGGAAATGTTCTAAAATGTTCTAAACCAGAACAGAAATTGTTACATGATTTACTCAGTAAGTTTACTAAAAATAATTTAATTGTACACTTAAAACTGGTGACATTTTTAGTATACAATTATTGTTTAAAAAGTTGTTTAATAATTGTGCCCCTAATTTTTTATGACTCTCATTAATCCTGAAAAACAAAAGGAATTTGTCTTGAATTGTATCCATATAAGACAATTAGAGAATTATAGTGTTTTGTGACTATGTAACACTAAGCCTAAATAAATGTAGTCTTTTTGTGGCTGTGGTTACCTCTGTTACAGTTTGTGTGTGCTTAGATCCCCAGTTATCAACAATTGTTCTTTTTACTTTTGCAATTCCCATCAGAGAGATAACAAACTATTATTATTGAACACTTACTAAGTGATATATACTCTATACAGTATTAAATTCTTAATCAATGTAATAATTCTTATACATGCCTTTGGTATTCTCATCTACACATGAGTCAATTGAGGCAAAAAAAAAAAAAAAAAAAGCTGAATCATTTGCCCAAGTTTGGCAGTAAGTGGGGAGCTGGATTTGAACAAATTTGGCTTCAGGCTGGACTGTGACCTGCCTCCATCACTAATCCCTCTATAGGAACAGAGTTCTCTCTTTTGGAATCTGGAGGTGGTCATCACCTGTTTGTGGACAGCTTTAAAGGAAGCAAATGTGACTGAATGAGCTCAAGAGATCGTGCAGAGGTACACAGGCAAGTTGTCAGTACTGGCTGCCTCAGGGGATCACTCTGAAGGATGAGTGGGTGACTCTACACTTTCTTCCAAAGCCTCTTCATTGCTTGATCTATTATAATTAGTATATATTATTTTTCCAGTTAAAAATACAACTGGAAACACTTTATTCCCTAAGAAAAGTAAAAGCCATTTTTCTGGCTATGATTGTTTCCAAAATTACCTAGTTTATCATCTTCAGCAAAAAATATTGAACAACTATTTAAGCCACATGACCCATTCTTCTGAAAGGTCATCAAAACCTAAGAGAAAGTAGGCCATGAAAGATAGGACTGAATTTTACTAAAAATATGGAGTCCCATCCATGGTGTGAGTCCTGCATTCCCCCAGCATGTGACTACTCCTGGCAGGTGGCTGGGTGCTGGGCAGCACTCTATAAAGACCTGTGCTTATGGCTAAGAGCGGATTTCTTCTTATTTAATTGAATTTTTTCTACCATCTATCCCCCTTCTACCCTCCTTCCCACTGCAATCACCACACCATAAGCTCTTTTTCCTTTTTGCTCAATCCCTCTGCCCTCTACATTCCCCCCACACAACAGCTGTCCTTCTGTTCTCCATCTATGAGTCTGTCTCTATTTTGCTTATTAGTTCAGTTTGTTCATTAAATTTCACATGAGTGAAATCTTTGGATTTTTTTCAAATGTCTGGGAGGGTCTTATGAAAATTCTAGCAAATCCATATTTTAGTATATATAAGGAAAGTTTCAATTTACAAATACATTAAGAATGTATTCACAACATTTATCATATGCATGGAATATATTTTAATCTAAGGCACTAATATAAAATAGCAGGTTGGTTGCCCACAAAGGCTGAATAGACAGACACGGAGAAGAAACATGTTGATCAAGAAAAGTGGTGGGAAAGAGCTATTACAATGTCAGTAACTAAAGAAAACAGAATTTTTTAATCAATAACTATTTTTTATATTAGATTAAAGGCTTACAATTGAGGATCTTGTCATGACCTGGACCTGCTGTGTGCTGATGTGTAATCAGTATGTTGTGTTATCACAGCATCCTTACATTTTTCTTACCTCCTCACATGTACTGAATTTTCTCTTCCCCTCTCAGTCACCTGCAGTCATTTAGCTCTAAATTCTACATCCATCTACTTATCCATCCACCCATTCATCTGTTCCTCTATTCACCCAACTACCCCCCACTCTTCCATCTGTCCATCCCTTACTAGCCTCACTTGGCTTCTTTTACAGTGTGGACAACATAATCAACCATTGTAGGGTGTTTTACTAGCACCCCAGTATGTCTCACTCTCTTGTGCTTCTACTGCGCCCTACACAATATAGGAACTTAATAAATATTGTTGACTGACTGACTGACTTCCCACCTCCTTCACAGAGAAAGTAATATAACTGCCTTGATTCAGTCATTTAATACATGCTGAGGTCTAATGCCAGCTGAGCTTCTTGCAAACTCCTCCCATTCAACCCCAGGTAACTTGCACTGACTTTCCATCAGGAGTATACCACTATATTCAACATTGTCTGCCTTTGAACATACCAATCTCAGGTCCCATTCTAGACCAGTTTTTATACCAGAAGGCATCTCATAATGTAACAGCTTCCTGGGTGATTTTCACATGCCCCCAAAGTACAGAAGCCCACATCCTGTCATTCATGTCCTCACTCTGTATAGTGAAAGGAGCAAGATAAGTCTCCTGTGGTTTATATTTCTCCAGTTCCCTCTTGACTAGAATATCTTTTTAGAGCAGTGGTAGGCAAACCTTCTTCTATCAAGGGTCAGACAGCAAGCATTTTAGGCTTCCAGGCCAAGAGGTAATGTCTTCAACTCTTCAGCACCTTTATCACAGTTAAATGTTTTATATTTTAAAATGTGAAAACCACTGTTAGCTTGTGGACCATATAAAAACAGGCAGCAGATATAGTTGTCCAACCTTGTTTTAGAGTCACTGATGATCTCATTGACACATCCTGGGGCTGTTTGGAATGTTCCACACACCTTGATCTTCTATAACCCTTGACACCCTTAATCATCCTTTCTTTTTTAAAGCCTGACTTCCATGTCATTAAACCCTCTTGGTGATCCTACCTCCACCCTATCCTTTTGCTGTCCTATTCACCACTTCCTGTATTGCACACGTATGTTGCACATATGTGCACATGTGTGTGAGAGCCTGTGCTTGTATATGTGTGTGTGTTGTGTGTGTATGTCCCAAGGTGCTGGCCTAAGCTGCTTCTATGGCCATGCTGTCAGTCAAGCTGGAGATGTACTGTTTTAAAAAATCCAGGTTGTACCTCACCACTGAAGCCTGGCAATGTTGGCCCCAACTGCTCCTCTCACAGACTGCTCCCATCATGCTGTGCCGTTCCTGCCAAGTAGGAAGAGCAGCTCTGTCTCCATCTGCAGCGAGTGCTGCAGTCTGAGGCTGCCTGACCCAGGTTTCCTGCTCCGCCTAATTGAAACCCAAGGCCATGCCAATACAATTATAACTGGCGAGGACAGCAGTGGCATCTGATGTTCCCATAGTACCCCATGCTGCAAGAGTTTATGTTCTTATCAAGGTCAGCTGAATGAACAAAACTTATTTCCTAATGTGGAAAAACTGACATAAAATGTGTACTGAGAATATTTGTCAGTTACTCAATATATTCAAATCCATATTCAAATGCCATCTCCGCCTCAATCAGTTAGTAGCAGGGACAGCTGTGCAGGGGGAACTGCTCTTCCAGCTGGGACTGAGCCCAGGAAAGGACTGGAGCCTGATTTTGAAACCGCTAAGCATTCTAATGAAGTTGATTTACATTTTAACAATATCACACAAATGTACAACATGGCACTTTTCCAATAACCACTTCAACATCATTCATTTTGACACCCCCCATCGTTATGAAAAGCAGAATGAATTGAGCAGCATTCTATAATAGGGTGCATGGGGCAGGGATCTGGGTTTCATGTGATTTCAAATCAGCTAGTCCTAGCAAGCACACCCTTTTGTGAAATGCCAGGTTCTCATGACCGAAATTCCTTGAGTACCTTGCCCATCCGCATGAACCTGAGTCCTGAGCTCTTCCTGAGCACCTGCCTTTGAGATAGCTGTGCACTATTTAACACTCAGCTCCTGGCTTGGACCCGTTCTGGGAGCCAAGTGTGTCATGCTTCCCCTACTACCTCAGCAGCAGTCGGTCTTGGTTAAAGGTATTGCTTCAGGCTACAGTAGTCCCCCCTTACTGACAGTTTCTCTTTTCATTCTCAGTTACCTGTAGTCAAGGAAGGTTTGAAAATACTAAATGAAAGATTCCAGAAATAAACAATTTATAAGTTTAAAATTGTGCACCATTCTGAGTGGCATGATGAAATCTTGAGCCGTCCCGCTCCGCCCTGCCCACGACAGGGATCATCCCTGTGTCCAGCGTCTCTGTGCTGTATGAGCATCCTGTCCATTAGGCATGCCTTAGCCTTCTCAGTTACCAGATCAGCTGTTGTGGCGTCACAGTGCTTGTGTTCAAGTCACACTTATTTTACTTAATAATGACCCCCACAGCAAGAGTGGAGATAAGGACAATTCACATATCCCAAAGAGAAGCTGTAAATTGTATACTGGCAGGTGTAGAGTAAAAGACGCAATCCATACAGGGACTGGTGCTATCCATGGTTTCAGGCATCCTCTGGAGGGTATTAAAATATATGCCTCAATGATAAGGGCGGGCTACTATACTTACTTTCCTCTAATGAAATAGCCTGGTCAGGCTTCTTGCTGCTTGCTTTTGAATCTGATCAGAAATATGAAAAACCAATTTTACTTTCCTATTAGCAATACCCAGAGCAACTTAAATGTGGCCCCTACAAGGTTTAATTAGAAATGTTCCCAAAGTTTGGTGTCCCTAATGAAGCAGCCTCTTGACACAGATGGCGTTTGTGCTAACCTGTGCTAACAAGGAGATCCTCCTGTTCCCTTTCTATCCCTTCTCTAGCTTTAGAGGAAGAAAGTGGGCATTACTCATCCTGTCTCAGGAAGTAACCATTTGGATGTTCCTATGGTTTAAAATGTCAAAAGCCTAGGCCAATCTTTCCCACACACCCTGGACAGAAGAGTCTGCCTCCTCAGAGCCATGAGCTCCAGTATGGATGGCTGAGGATTAATGTTTGACTCTTCCTTTAGCATGTCCTTTTCCTTCATAAAGCTGGAGATGGGATGCCTGTGTGATGACCCCTTGGTAACTGCTGGAACATTATCTCAGCATTAGAAGGGATCAAGACCAGGTCACCTACTTATCCCTCATGTTCTGTGATGTGGCAGACCCTTCTGCATGGCGTGGGCCCAGCTCCCACTCGGAGATGCACAGGACCCACTCGCACAGATAGGTTCCCTCGTGGGTAATCAGATTTGCAATATGCTTAGGCTGTTTTGAAATTTGCTCTTTGCTAAAATCCCCTCACCCTGCAAGTACCTTGCAGGCCCAGTGTAACCGGCTGCCTATTCATTTGCTAATTTCCTTCTTCTGTGATGTAATGAGAGGCATTGGCTCCTTTGTTGTAACCGGGATAGTGAGGAAGAACCATCTTGGAATGTGAGGAGATATGATTAGAATAAAGGCCTGTCATGGCAGAGGCCGCAGCTTTTGCTCCTCTTGAGAGAAAAGACATGCAGTCGTCCTTATTCCTCCACCAGACTTGGTAGTCCGTGTGTGTGTTTTAATTCATCCATAATGATGCAGACACTGCTGGCTGGTGTCCACTTCACTATGACAATCCCTCTACATTATCTTTAGTTACTGGTCATTCAGCTTCTGCTTTGATATCTCCAGCAATGAGAAAATTGCTGTCATGTGCAGTGTCATTCAGAGTGTTGATAGTACCATCTTTCTTTCCAGTCTTCATAGGGAAAAAATAAAACAAAGATGAGTAATTTTCTTTTAGTTATACTTCCTATTTAAAAAAAAAAAACATATCCATGGTTGGTGTAGCTCAGTGGATTGAGCACAGGCCTGTGAACCAAAGGGTAGACAGCCAGTTCAATTCCGTCAGGGCACATGCCTCGGTTGTGGGTCAGGTCCCCAGTAGGGGAAACACACATTGATGTTTCTCTCTCTTCCTCCTTCTCCTCCCCTCTCTCTAAAAATAAATAAAAATCTTTTAAAAAATGAAAGAAAACCACATAAAATTGACCCTGAAGTGTGTTAGAGTCCAGAGGAACCTAGGATCATATTTTGAAATCCCACAACATAGATGGATGACTTTCAGCAAGTTTATTTTTTATCTCAAAATAATTAAAATTGCATTCCCTATTTATCTCATTTTTTCAATAAATTTTTCAACCATTATTCTATGAATATGTAATGTATATCAGGCATACTCCTTGATACTGAAGACGTAGGTGTAAAAACAACAGATGAAATTCCTCCTCATGAAATTAGCATTCCATTGGGGAAGGGGTCAGTGTCAGAGAAAAAAAGTAAATTATATAATAAGGTGATAGAGCTATGGAAGTAGGGAAGGAGAATAAGTAGTAAGTTAATATTTAAGAAAATATTTAAAAATACAGTAAGCCATAAGGATATCTGCAGAAAGAGTGTTTTAGGCAAGGGGGATGGCAAGTGTAAAAGCCCTGAGGTGGAGAGTGCCAGGAAGAATCCAGGAATGATAAGAAGCCCATTGTGGCAGGAGCAGAGAGAATGAGGGCAAAGGAAGGCAAGATTTAAAACAATGAAGGTAGTTGGATTCTGGATATATTTTGAAGGTAGAGCCAATTGAGTGCTGATGGATCAGATGCGGAAAGTATTAGTTACCTGTTGCTTCAAAACGATTTAGCACAAAACTTAGTGGATTTAAATGACAAATAGTTATCATCTCAGTTTTTGCAGGCCAGGAATTTGAGAGGAGCTTAGTAGGGAAGTTCTGGCTCAGGATCTCTCATTTGACTGCACTCAGGATGGTGTCATTGATACTATCAACTGAAGGCATGATTGGGGCCCAGTGGTCTTCCAAGAGGGCTCCCTGACCTGGCTTCTGCAGGAGGCCTCAGTCCCTTGACAGACAGGCTCTCCTAGGCTACTTGAATGTCTTCATGACATGAACACTAACTTCTCCCAATATTGTAAACTGAATGTTTGTCTCCCCTGAGCCAAAAAAAAAAAAAAAAAGTATGTTGAAGTCCCAACCTTCAAAGACTGTACTTGGAAGGAGAGCCTTTGTGGATGTAATTAAAGTTAAATGAAGTAATAAGGGTGAGGCCTCCATCCAATGGGATTAGTGTCCTTATAAGAAGAGATGCCAGACAGCTTGCTCCCACTCTGCCACCCTCTCTCCCCACACCAGGTGAAGACAGCAGCTGTGGCGCAGCCAGGAAGAGAGCTCTCACCAGAAACCAGGCCTGCTTATCTTTGATCCGAGACCTCTTGAATCTAGTACTATACAGAAACAACTTTCTGTTATTTAAGCAACCCAGTGAATGGTATTTCTTTTTTATGGTAACCTGAGTTGACTAATATATCCAGAATGAGAAAAGAGAAAATAAAGAGGAATCCATAAGGCCTTTTATCATCTAGTCTTCAAAGTTGACACCTTTATTTTTATTTTACTTTGTTTAACAGAGGCAGGTAAGTAAATCTAGCTCATGCCCAAGGGGAAGAGAATTAGGATCCACCATTTGAAGGAAGAAGTAACAAAGAATTAATGCATATATTTTAAAAGCACCTTACAAGGTATAAAAGAAATAGTGGCAACAAGAATCATGCCACATAATGGGTGGGGAGGGGGAAAGTGGTGGTGGGAAAATGAAGAGAATTGTATTTGAACAATAAAAAAAGGGAAAAAATTATTATAAGAGTTAGTTTGGGATATGTTAAATGTGAGTTGCTTGTACACATTTAAATGGAAATGTCAAATAGTTGAATATGTGAATTTGGAGTTATATGAGTAGTTTATGCTAGAAATATAAGCTATGAAACTTAATGGAGGGAAGAGGAGAGGAGGGGAAAAGAGTAGAGGGGAGGGGAGGGGCCTAAGGCCTGAGCTCCCTCTTCCAGCAAAACAGCAAAATGTGGGAAGCAAGCCCTGGGAGACTGTATATTAATGGAAAGAATTAAGTGGGGGAACCAGGGAAAGAGTTGTGAGTGGGGTAAGAAGAAAACCCAGGAGAGGAACATTTTGGAAGCTGAGTGAAGAAAGTGTTTCAAGGGATAGTGATAAAGTTTATCAAATGCTATTAAGGATGTACAAAAAAGACTGAAAATTGGCCATTGGATTTAGTAATATGGAGGTCACTGGTAACCTTGATGAGAACAGTTTCAGCAGGAGATTAAGAGGAAGACCTCATTGTTTTAAATTTAAGAGATAATGGGAAGAGAAGAATTACTGAAATTATATAAGCTATCTGGGATATATTTCTTCACTTTACTGAGATTGCTTTATAGTCACTGAAGGTCTACTATTTGACAAACCCAGGGTTGTTGGTTTGTTTTTTTGTTGTTGTTGTTGTTTTAGTGTTTTATATACCCTAATCTTTTTGCAGCTCTTTGAAACCATTGGCTATCCTTTTCTTATTAATCCCTGATCATCAAGTCATTAAACCATCTTGGTTATCCCACCTCTAACATATTCCTCCTCTATCCCATTCACCAGTGTGTGGTATGTATATCCTCGTGCTTGTGTGTGTGTGTGTGTGTGTGTGTGGTGAGTGTTTGTGCATGTATGTACCTAGTCCCTTTTGCTGCCTAAGCTGCTTCTGTGACCATGCTCTCTGTCAAGTGTGAGAGGTATTTATTTTCTTAACCCAATCACAGTTTGACTGCTCCTCTTTGGAAGAGTTGTTAAGGGAAATAGAAAAATGGTATAGTAGAGGGAGGGGAAAAGGGGGCCCAGGCAGAGTTTTTTTTACCTGATGGGAGAAATACTGAATGTTTGAATACTGATAAAACATAGAGAATTAGTGAAGTAGGAAAAAGTGCAGGGAAGAGAGAAGGGAATATGGATGGTTATGCTGAATGTACTCAGTGAGATTACATGAACTTCCATTTAAGTCCCATGTGTTAGATATTATGTGAAAGACTTTAAAAATACTACCCCATCATATTCTACCTGCAGTCCTATGAAGTAAAGCACTATGTACCCATGGTACAGATGCTGACTCTGAGGCAAGGCGGGTAAGGTCACATGCACAGTGTCACTGAGAGAACAGACAGTAGTGGTGATGCTCATTTCTGCCTGATCACGCAGACTCTGCACAGCACTGGGCTCACAGTAGGTGCAAAGAGTATCCTTTCATGCTTCTTTTATCTTTGGTCTTTTTTGCTCTACATCTTTCCTTTTTGGTAGCTATTAGAATGCATAGGGTAAATGTTCAATTAATGTTTGCTAAATAAAATTTGCTTAAATGAATATAAAAATGAAAAATTTTTATGAAAAAATGAGTAAAAATATAGAATTGCTTTAGATTCTATCCATGAAGAATATCCTGCTGTTAAAGAGTTACCTCAAAATTGTATCTTTCTTTTAAGAAATTAAATAACTGAGAGTATTTCATTTCATTTTTCTAATTTAAATTAGGCTATTTAATGTACACTTTTACACTCAACAGTCTCACAATTCAATTTTTAGAATAAAATTTCTAACAATTATACAGCAAATAATTATTTTTCTAGAATCATTAGGCATCAGGAAATCTGCTTGGTTGAATAACATGAATGAAATTTTATACCATTTGAGGAGTACCAATTTTCAAAGAAAATAAACTCAAAAACTATCTTTAGCACCAAAATTTAGTCTGAGATCTTGATTTGCTGCCTATCAATGAAGTATTTCCTGGTTTCTTCAGTGCCTCAGAGATGTGGTTATGAAAATAAATCGCCATTATGTGTTTCTGTGGAAAGGAAGTCTGGTTGTTTAATCTTTCTAGATTTCTGATTTCTAAATCAGTAGAGAAAGTTTGATTAGAATCAAAGATGTGAAAGCAAAGCGGCCTAGGGGTACAGCTCAGAGGACACCCCACGCACTGAGTGGGCATGGTGAGCCCACAGAGTGCGAAAGTGGACCCAAGAGCAGCAGGTTCTTTCAGAAGCAGCACTTGTGTCAGGAATGCAGTCTTGGCCATCCCAGGTGTGGGAAGGTTTTGGGTGAAGCCACGTGTCTTAAGTCCATTTACAGTGCTAAAACGCCATACAATGGGTGTCTTAAACACAGTCGAGACCCCCTGACCATTGTGGCTCAGTTGGTTGGGCATTGTCCCACAAAGCAAAAGTTCGCCAGTTTGATTCCGGTCAGAAAACATGCCTGAGTTGCAGGGCTGTCCCACGTTGGGGTGTGTACAAAACCGATGATGTTTCTCTCATGTTGATGTTTCTCTTCCTCTCTTTCTCCCTCCTTCCCTCTCTCTAAAGAATAAATAAATAAAATAGTTTTTTAAAAAAACAGTAGAGGCTGGAAGTCAAGATCAGGTTGCCAGCGTGGTCAGGTTCTACTGAGAGACCTTTTCTGGGCTACAGCCTGCACCTCATTGGTCCCCACCTGTTGGAAAGGGGAGAGAGAGCTCTCCTTTATAAGGGCTCTAACGGCAATAACAAGAGTTTTGCCTTCCTGACCTAATCACCTCACAAAAGCCCTGTCTCCTAACATCATCCCCCTTGGAGTGAGCTTTCAACATGTGAGTTTCAGAGGGACGCAAACATTAAGTCTATAGCAACACAGTCTCTGTAATCCCTCTGATTAAATAATAATCACTTCTGTGGCCTCTCTTTTGAGCCTAGCATAGCAATATAATTCCTATGCCTATTGTTAAGCTTTTCACCATAACGTGATCTGTAAGCACGACCTATTCTAACAAGTCTGATACATTTAGCAATAATTGCTATTCTGGTAAAACTTTCCCTTTTTAGTCTCAACTGAAGGCAACTCTTCAAGAAAAATGTAACCCAAATTAGTTCAACTGCTTTTGAGTTATATATGAAAGTGGGGTGGGTGGAAGACTACAATTTCTCTCTATTAAAAAGAAAAGTGTCCAGTATGATTTATTTCTTTTTATCTATGGTATTATAAGGTAGTAGTACACTTCATTACATTTAATTTCTTTTACTTAGCTTTGTAAGTTCACTTTAAAAATATTTGAAAAATATGCTAAGCTGTTCAATAAAACTAATTTTTGATGATATTCAAGAAATTTTCCTTCAGTTCCCTAGTCAATGTCATGCTCCTCAATGAAGAGAAAAATCAATTCAATTATCAAAGCACAGTTAATTGCTTTCAAGATTAGGGTAATTTAAAGAGCGGCAAAGTATTTTGTCTGTACTCAGCAGTTTTGGCTAAGGATAGTCTCCTAAGCACACTAAGAAGAGAAGTTTAAAATTTTGTCAGTTTACTTCTTACAGTCTTCCCAGCTTTCTCCACACTTGCCTTAACAGAGCCAATGACAGGGGGTTGGCACCTACAGCCATGGCACTGGGTATCATTCTCAATCAGTATGATGTTTCATCTCTCCAAAGGCTTTGGTGCTTGGCCCTCCAACTAGTTGAATATTTAGCCAAAATAGTTTCTTGAACATATAACCCTAACCCTACAATAGAGAAAAGAAGTCTTATGCTAAGGATTCTCCCTTCCCATATATTCATTGAAGGCTAAAATTCTCTTACCAATGTCACTTGAGTTTAGTTATTTTTTATAGCTTGTATTATATTGAAAGAGCATTCTGGAAGCTATTAATGTGAAGATGAGTAAGATATGACTCTTGCCCTCAGGAAGCTTACAGTAGAGACAGGAGTATAGATAAGAGCATAAATCATTTCATTGCTGGGGGTGAAATGCAGTTTGGCTCCAGGGAAGTCCCTTGGGGAGCTGCTGCCTGCTCTCAGTAGAGGATGACAGACATAGAAATGGGACAGAACCCCTATCTTTGGCAGAGCTAACCACATGAGCAAAGACAAAGAGACATGAGACAGCTTGATGGTGCAAGAAACCCCATTTGATATTATCGGGGCCCGTATTGTAAGTCAGAGAATGGTGGGAGATGAGGCAAGAGGAGGTTATTATGCTAAGCACTGCTGTTGACCCTGCAGGCAATGGGAGACCACTGAAGGTTCTAAATGGGGATGTGACATGGCAAATATACGTATAATGTATTTTACATTTTAATGTCTTTTTGTGTTTAAAAACATGATATGTGCACCACAGAAAATTTGGGATCACAGAAAATTATAGAAAAGAAAATAATTATGCTGTAGTCTTATCACCCAGAGACAATGAGCCCCAACCATGGGCTGTTTTTCCTAAAAATCTTTCAGATGTATACATACATTTTATGCACATGTATATGTAAATTAATTACATGTGTGCATGTATGTGTATACTTAACAAACGATCTGTGGAAGAGAGGAGCATCCTCATTGAAAAGATGCTTTGACAAGCCCCTGAAGGGCAGAAGTAAGCCTTGGACACCCCCCACTGTGGAAGAAGGAAGGCGATAAATACTCTAAAGGAAGACAAGAAAGGGGCAGCTGAGCTCTATGTGAGGAGAAAGAGTCAAAAGGAGAAAAACTCCTATTTGACTACATATTATTTAACTGGGATTAACTAGGTTGTTTGTGTGATGTAAAGCTACTCCCCTCTCTTATATAAATTTCTTGAGTAAATTCTGTGCGTGCGTGTGTGTGTGTGTGTATACACACACGTTATATATAGCTTCTCACCTAGAATTTTTATTTTGATTCTATCTCTGTTGACTAGATAATAGTATATATCTTTGATTATTTTTCTCAGAAAGAGTAAATGGGACTTCTGGCCAAGATGGAAGCATAGGTAGACATGCTGTGCCTCCTCACACAACCAAAATAAGGACATCAAAATTTTAGAAACAAAAAAACAACCAGTATACTGACAGAATATTGAACTGTATGGAAGCCTGACAACCAAGGAGTTAAAATAGACACATTCATCCAGACCAGTAGGAGGGGTGGATTCGGGCAGCCAGGTGGAGAGGGGTAATGGCAAAAAAAGTGGTGGCTGGGGGATCCTGGGGACAGGGTGGCAGCAGGCAAACACAGCAAGGTGCTGAATTGTGGATGGGCATGGCACACAAGGCAGCTGGCAGACCAGATAGTCCCACATTCTCGCTCAGGTAAACCAGGTGAAACTGGGGAGTGAGACAGACTGCATAACCCACCACTCCAGCATGGGGAAATAAAGCCTCAAAACTCCAATTGAAAACACTTGTGGGGGTTTAGGTGATGGGAGAGACTCCCAGCCTCACAGGGGAGTTTGTTGGAGAGACCCACAGGGTCCTAGAACATACACAAGCCCACCCACATGGAAATCAGCACCAGAAGGGCCCAGTTTGCTTGTGAGAAGTGGGGGAAGTGACTGAATTCCAGTACAGAGCGGAGCAAGTGCCATTGTTCCCTCTCTGACACCTCCCCCACATACAGCATCACAACCCAGCGACATGGGTTGCCCCACCCTGGTGAATACCTAAGGCTCCACCCCTCAGACATAACGGGCATGTCAAGACAAAAAAAAAAAAAATGGCCCAAATGAAAGAACAGATCAAAGCTCTAGAACAAATACGACTAAGTGATGAAGAGATAGCCAACCTATCAGATGCACAGTTCAAAGCACTGGTGATCAGTATGCTTGCAGAATTGGTTGAATTTGGTTGCAAATTAGATGAAAAAATGAAGGCTACACTAAGTTAAATAAAGGAAAATGCATGGGGCACCAATAGGGATGGGAGGAAAACTGGGACTCAAATCAATGGAGTGGACCAGAAGGAAAAAAGAAACATCCAACCAGAAAAGAATGAAGAAACAAGAATTTAAAAAAATGAGGAGAGGCTTAAGAACCTCCAGGACATCTTTAAACATTCCCACATCCAAATTATAGGAGTACCAGAGAGGAATAGGAAGAGCAACAATTGGAAGTGTTATTTGAACAAATAACAAAGGAGGACTTCCCCAATCTGGCAAAGAAAATAGACTTCCAAGAAATCTAGGAAGCTCAGAGAGTCCCAAAGAAGTTGGACCCAAGGAGGAACACACCAAGGCACATTATAACTACATTACCCAAGATTAAAATAAAGGAGAGAATTCTAGATGCAGCAAGGGATAAGGGCACAGTCACCTACAAAGGAGTTCCCAACAGACTGTCAGCTGATTTCTCAAAAGAAACCTTACAGGCAAGAAGGGTGGAAAGAAGTATTCCAAGTCATGAAAGGCAAGGACCTCCATCCAAGATTGCTCTATCCAGCAAAGATTTCATTTAGAATGGAAGGGCAGATAAAGTGCTTCTCAGATAAGGTCAAGTTTGAGTTCATTATCACCAAGCCCTTATTATATGAAATGTTAAAGGGACTTATCTAAGAAAAAGAAGATAAAAGAACATGTGTAGTAAAATGACAGCAAACTCAAAATTATTAACAACCACACCTAAAACAAAAACAAAAATGAACTAAGTAAACAGCTAGAAGAGGAACAGAACCACAGAAATGGAGATCACATGTAGGGTTAGCAACAGGGGAGTGGGAGGAAGCAGGGGGGAAGGTACAGAGAATAAGTAGCATAGATGGTAGGTAGAAAATAGATGGGGGAGAGCAAGAATAGTATGGAAAATGTGGAAGCTAAAGAACTTATAAGTATGACACATGGACATGAACTAAAGGGAAATGTGGGTGGGAGAGGGTGTGCAGGGTGGAGGGGAGTGAAGGGGAAAATGGGACAACTGTAATAACATAATCAATAAAATATTCTTTTAAAAAAAAGCCAGTGATGAGGCTTGAGAACCAGATGCTCAGTCAGAGAAATATTGATAAATATTTCCCATGCCAGGAGTTGGGAAAGGTGTGGAAGAAGGTGTGGAGACCAGCCAAATTTCCTTAGGGACAACCGAAAAAGGCCCTTTGAATAAAGATAAAGGAGACCAAACACAGTTGTTGCCTCCCTCGCTCAATGACTGAGAGCCTCCTAGGAGGAGGGGTGCCTAAGCAGGTGCTGGGGTAGGCAAATGATGACCAAGGACCTGGTTCCCATTCCCAGCACATCCCCACCCCACCCCCACCACCACCACCATTGTAGCAATGCCCAAGACCCTGGAATTCATACACAATCTTGGGGCAGAGTGTGCACAAAATATGACTTGACAGAGATTATTAAATCTATGCCTCCACAACCAGAGCGGAGGAAATGTACAATAAGAATTGCAGAAAAATAAAGTTGTATTTAAGATGAAAAAAAGAGTAAATGAACAGTCATAACTAATATTTACTCAGCACTTACCATGTGCCACATGTTTTTTATCTATATTAAAGATATGATTTATTTAATTTATACAACAACCCTAGGAGTAAATTATTATTATCATATACTTTATACAGATGAGAAAGTTATGACACAGAGAAGTTAAGTAACTTGACTAAAATCCCACAGCTATCAAGAGACAGAGCTGGGATTTGAGCCCAGGCATTATTCGATACCAGGATGTAAATGCTTAATCATTTAACTGTGCTATGTAAGATAACTTAGGGACCCTTGCACATCTGTGAAAACTTTTACTATTACCATGACTTTTAAGGAATGAGAGTAGGTATAAACAATTAAGATTAAAACTAAAAAAAAGTATTGAATTTGTCAATTAGAAAGTCATCAAATGGCAGAGCTGTTTTCAGAGGAGCAATAGAGAGAGAAATCAGATTAATGTGGGTTTTAGAGTGGAAAACGAGAGGAATCTACTAATGGAGTGTCCTATAGGTTCAAGGAAGTGAGTATGTTTAGATATGTAAATTTATCTGCATCTACCACCTATCCATCCACCTAGCCAGCCAACCATTCATCCTTCTAACTACCTACCCATTTATCTAGCTATTTTGTTTATCTATATGAATATATATGTATGTATATACATGCATATGTATACATATGAGTGTGTGAGTGTGTAGATGTAACATGCCATATTAAATGGCATCTTTCCTATAGACTGAGAAAAGAAAGTTATATGTTAAGTTATATATAAAAGGGAGAGTTTAGTATGTTTATAGGCTGAAAGCACAGTAAAAAAGATTAAGAAAAATGTGAATAATTGAGAAGCTAAGTCCCAGGGAAATGAGAAAGTACTGGAATCAAGAGCATAAACGGAGAGGCTAGCCTTGGATAGAAAGAACTCCTCATTTTCCGAGCCAGGAAGAAGTGGTACAGGTGGGCACAGGTGTGGTCTACATCTGGGGATGACTGGAAGCTCAAGGAGCTCCTACCTACTACCACCTTTGTTGAGAATTAGAGGTATGGGGGTATGGTGAACACTTAGAACATGTTCTGAGGAGAGCAGGGGATGCTGTGACAGAATAAGGAAAAGATGACCAAGTTGTGCTGCAGGTTTAGTTGAGGCTGGAGATCAGATATTTGGAGGCATTTATTTTGGGGGGAAGGTCTACTGTTCTTGTTATCATTCTGATATTATTAAATACTATTATGTATGAGACTTGGAGCTAACTTCTCTTTAGGCGTATTACATTTAACAACTTCATGAGGCAGGAGTTATTACCTCCATTTAAAAGGTTCAAGAAACTGAAGATAAGGAATTTAAAATGAATATACCTATCTCCCTATCTCCACAGCTATTAAGGAGTAAGAGAATGAACCATAGGATTTGCTATTCCCCCAAGTACCCAGAGAAAACTGAAATCTAAACTCCTTGAACTCAGAATAAATTATAGTTTACTGGGTCTATTAGAAGAAACTGTGTTAGGAAACACTGCCTGAAAACAAGGCAACAAGATGCGGAGTAACAGAGCATCTCACAAGTGCTTTCTCACAAGAGCTTCAAGCTGAACTTGTATAAGTCACTGGGTCCCATATGAGAGCAGGTTCTAAAGCAACTGTTTATACAAGCCCGCATAGGCATGTTTTCCAAGACCTTACCCAAGCTGTCTTCAACATACCTTGCTAGACTCAAGAGGTACTGTTCTGCTCATCATGTAATTTTAGCCAAAATGCTGGGAAACACCATCAGCTAAGGGTCCAATTTAAGAGGATAAGTAAGTGTCATATTGAGAACTGAGTTTTGGTCACTCATTTTGGGCCATCTGGCCATCTGGGTGAGGTCATTAAGGTTGTCTAATCTTATTGATCCTGTGGTACCCATGCCACATTCTTATTTCAGCATCTACCACATTCTTCTACGACTGTTGGCTTACATAGTTCTCCTCAGTGCATGGAGGATAGAGAGATTATCTTATGATTATATTCCCGAGACCTGTAAGAATATCTCCTAAATAGTAGGTAATCTGTAAGAATGAAAAAAAAAAATAAAGGAATGAATGAATAAGCCAATACTAGGTTTTATCTGAACTAAATGTGGTTGTGTGAGTTACTTAACAAGATATTTTAAAATGCAGTTGATTTTATGAAGTAGCTTTAAATTTAATGTTGATGAAGAAGTATCAAGTAGAGGTTCTTATGGGCTTGCCATAAATAAGAGTTAGTTCTTTATCCCAACATCTGTGGTCCTCCAAGATTTGAGCTCAGACCATGTTTTGTATGATATTTCTCTATGTTTCCCTTAAAATACCTATCAGTTCAAACAATACTTCAAAGAACTCTTTGATGAATCTTTACAATACTCTAAACACACTTCTCAGTAAAAATGAAATGAATATGTATTCTATCTCTATCCTTTTAATATAACTAGATACTGTGAAGGTAATTGGAAAGGGTTTTTATCCTTAGTTGTGTTAGCTATTTTCTCCTAAATCTTTATCCCAAATTATTTTACAACAAAGCCCCTCTAAGTAAAACAAAAATGTTAGACTGTATTTAGTTAGTCATTAACTCTAAAATAGTAATGATTTAATTTATGAGATTTTTATTGTATATATCCTCTAATGTCGAGGCAATTAACAGCTAGATTCTTTAGTTATACACTTTGAAAATTAACTCTGCCTGGCTTTAGCAATATATATATTCAAATGGTTCCTTATAGTTTTTAGAATTAGGAAAAGAACTAAAAAACGAGGACAGAAATCTCAGTGGCCAGAAAGCACAAACCATACCTCATACTAAGGGCATTATCATCAAATGACCATCTCCAACTTCCCTCCAGGAACAAATATATTTGGCCAAGAATTTCTTTCTGGGAAAAAGAATTTGTTTTGGCTTCAGCTGGATTTTGCACCCATCCACAGACACAGGGGCTCATGATTGACAGCCCCTCTGAGCCAAATATTGGCAAAGGCAAAAGACAAGTAAAAATGGAAACAACTCACCATTACACAATGCTCTGTTTTGTGATTTTTTTATGAACTCCAACTGTAGTTTTTCAATTACCACCTCCCAATTTATGAGAATAGAAATGTGGGGAATTGCAGGCTACAAATATGGACTTTGTTTTAACAAAAAAGAAATTTTGTTAAACATTATTTAACTAAGGAAAAAATACCTTAAAGCTTAAAACCATTTCATGCAGGTTATTAAGGGAAACTGAAACTCTCTCATCTAGAGGCACTGTCTAATCCTCTCTCTTTCCAAGACTTATAGTGCCACTAATGTGCTCTGAAAAGTCAAATTATTGCAAGTTCACATTTTAGTGGATCTGATTCCTCTCCAGGAAAGGCTGGGGAGAGAAACAGTAACTGTTTTAGAATGCATCTACTCTAAATTTAATATTAACAAAGAAGTATTAAGTAGAGGTTCTGATGGGCTTGCAATAAATAAGAGTTAGTTCTTTATCCCAACATTTGTGGTCCTAAGTTTTTCCTTAGTTTTTCCTATTTAACCAAGGAAAAAATACCTTAAAGCTTAAAACTATTTTATACAGGTTATTTAGGGAGACAGTCACATACAATTAACCTTATAAATACATTATTGCTTTTCTCTGCATTTGACAATAAGATTTATTATTTGTGGCACAAAGGTTTCAAGGTAAAGTCTATTCAGTGATAGGCAAATATTAATAAGAAATACTTCCTGCAAGACTCATTCATTCCTTTATTCATTCAGTATATGCTTATTGTGTGCATAGGGTAGGAGCTGGGAATATGAAGGCAAATAAAACTGACATAAGACCTATGCTCCCAGATCTTACAAACCCATGATGAAAAGAAAACACTCATAATCACAAAGGTAAATATATAGCTACAGATAAGGATAAATCCTGTGAAGGAAAAGGAAAGTTTCTATGAAAAATATGAGTGGAAAGTTTACTTTATACTGTGTAATCAAAGAAGAAATATCTAAATTAGTGGGAGATAATGATAGTGACAGTGGAGATGAAGATAGGGTTTCAAGATACATTTTAGGAAATAGATTCTGTAGGGCTTCATACAACTTTATTGAGAATGTATGACTCTCAGGTTTTTGTCATGAGAAACTGGATAAATGGGTTGTCATTAGCTGAAGTATGATCACTGGAGTAACAGTAAATCCTGAAGGAAATGTCAAGTGTTAAAGTTGTTAAATTTGCAATACTATATGATATTCAATGGGAGATTTCATGCAAGCCATAATATGTATAGGTCCGAACATAAAAGAGTCTGGAATGAAGATATAAATTTGGATGTTGTCATTTACAGCCATTAAGTGGACTTATAGACAAGGATAAGATTGCTGAAAAAGAATGTGTGGAATGAGATAAAGTGGGGACTCAAGACAGAGCTTTAAAAAATTCCAACTGTGGTGCTGAGGAGAGGACGAGAAACTCAAAGAAGAAATTGAGAAAGAGTGTCAAAGACATATATGGACAGAAAGATATGGAATACACAAGAATAAGAAAATGAGAAGCACCATAAAGGATGCATATAAAGTTCAGTGGAAACGCAGAGGAAAAGATTATATCCATTTTGGAACTTGTTGATTCCTATTGAAGAAAGGCTAGCAGAGTAGATGCCTTCTAAAACAGGTACAGCTTCTCTCCAAAGCCTTTCCTGGAGAGAGAAATCAGCTCCACTAAAATGTGAACTTGCAGTAACTTGACTTTTCAGAGTGTATTAGTGGCACTGTAAGTCTTGGAAAGAGAGAAGATTAGACAATGCCTCCAGATGAGAGAGTTTCAGAAGTCTCTCCTTCTAAACTGTTTTATTACATAATTATGAAAATCAAATTGAGTTAAGAGGCAGCAGGTAAAGTTACACCACTTTTGTAAAAAGGTATCTTTTTGCATTCAATGTGGATGAGGCCTTTCCTCGCATCTTTTGGAGAACACAAAGTGCATTAAGTTGTCTTAAAATCCAATGACTCTCAAACGGCCATGGCCCCTGTTAAAAAAAAAAAAAAGGAAGATGGTTTCTATTATGCATGACATACATGTCACAGTGGAAATGCCATGGGAGCTGCTGGTTGAAGCATGGGTAGACTGAGACATGCAGACATGGGGGTAAGGGAACAACAGACAAAAGGTGCCTTGTGCAAACATGTGTATATGGAAGGGCAGATGATGATCACAGAGAAGAGTTATTCAAAGTGGTTTAAAGCATCATGGTCTGAATGAGGGCAGAGTAAGATAAAACACGAACAGTTGTTTAGAGTCAGGCTACAAACTGTTCAATGCCAGGCCAAGAGCTTTGTTACTGGGAAAGCAGTAGGGCAGGCCACATTTTGGGAGTAGGGAGATTGTGTTTTTAAATTGATCTGTATTTTGGCTTCCTTCTGTTGTTGCCTTTTGATAGGGAGAGAAAGAGAGAGAAATAGTTTCCCAGGCAAAAGAATGTCTGGGAATCATGCTCCTGGTCAAAGACAGCTAGTGACAAGGGAGGGGCAAAATCACCAGCAGAGCAGCACAGAGCTGGTGGGAGGGCAGGTGGTGCACATAAAGAACTGCACTTGGTAAGAGCCCACGCTGACAACTACAGGCCTAAGTCCTTTCCCAGATCTAATAACTGGGTGCCTGAGACCACTGGACTCAGAAGGAAAAAAAAAGCAATCTCTGTTCTTCCACTTGCTTTGACTTCACTCTTCAAAACAATTAATACGTTTTTTTGTTACCAATCCACATTCTGTTCCATTCCCAAGTCCTCAAGGACTATTTTTGAGTGAAGAAGTGGCATGATTAAGCTGAGTTATAGAAAGATTACCAAGCAGTGGATCTTGGGATGGACTGAAGGAAGAATGACTAGAAGTAAGGAGATTAATTAAGAGGGCATTACGAGAGATCTGATGAGAGATAATATAGAACTAAACTAGGGTAGGATAAAAGAAAGAGACAAATTTGAGAAAGATGGTGGAAATGGACATGAAGCAAGTCATTGGCTGCTTAGACCTGGTAGCAAGAAGGGATAGCAGTAGGGTGGCCAACCCTGGTTTGCCAGAGACTCTTGCAATTTCAGCATTAACAGTCCTGCTCCTGAACAATCTTTCAATCCTGGACAAACCAGGATGGTTGGTCATCCTTAGGATGCAGTGATGGCTGGAAGATTTTAATTCTGAGACGCTCAGAGAATTATTATGCCTTTAACAAAAATAGAATGCAAAGGAGGAAGGAGGGCTGGAGGAGAATGATAACAAGTTGAGGCTTTAGACTGTTAAGCTGTTAAATTTAAGGTTCCTGTGAGGCATCTAGCTGTGGGACCCAAGCTCACAACAGACCAGACCAGAGTTAGAGTTCCAGGTGAGGAGTCAGTCAGCTGAAGCTTGATATTAGGTCAATGTGCCAAGGGAGATAGTTTAGGGGGAAAACAACAGGTCCTTGACTGGCACCATTTAGAAGATGAGGAAAGGAAAAGGAACTTGGGAGGGACAGTAAAAAGAAGCAGACAGTGGAACAGAAGATTGAAAGAAAAAAGAAAATAAAGAAGGATCTTCCAGTCAACTATTCTTCCATGTTCCAAGATTTAAAAATATAATTCAAAAATGTAAACTACAAAATAAGAAAAGGCCTTTGGATTTAGTGGCTAAGCTGTTATTGATGACCTTGGTGGGAGCATTTTAGTGATAGTAAGGCCTGAAGCTATATAGCAAGAGATTTCAGAATAAATGGGCAGCAACAAGGAGGAAGCATGACTATAGACTCTCAAGGAGCTTGGTGATGAAGAAAAAGATGGCAAGCTAGTAATCTGCTATTTGACATTACTTTGACTTTTAAAATACTATTGGATAATTTATAAAGCAACTTTGTGAGAAAAAGCACAATATAAAGTTATGAAATGTACACAGTAACTAGTTATAGGACTTTTGATATCACTAGCCCTACCCCAAATATCCTCCCTGAGGTCTATAAAGCAAAAGGCTCATCTCAGGTGATTTCCAGGGTTTTTGTCCAGCTCCATTGGACCTCATTTCTAGAATTCAAGGCTATAAAACAAACAACCATTTTTCTGTGGTGCACAGTTGAGGTTTTGGAACTCTAGATGGTTTTTCCAAATTATCGAGGGCAGCAGTTTCTAACTGAACTTACTATAATGATGGAAACATTCTATATCTGTGCTGTCCAAAACAGGAACTACTAGCCATTTGTGGCTATTATGCACTTGAAATGTATCTAGTGCAACTAATGGACTAAATTTTTATTTTTTAATTTTAATTAATTTAAATGTAAATAGTAGCGTATGGCTTGAGGCTACTGTATTGAATGGTGCCACTCTAACAAGCAAAATAGGGACAGATTCATAGACAGAGAGCAGGGTGACAGCTATGGGGTGGGGGGGGTTAGGGAATGGAGCAAAAAGGAGAAAGGACTCGTGGACATGGGCAACAGTGTGCTGACTCCTGGGGAACGGAGGATAAGGGGGATATGTGGTGATGGGAAAAATACTGTAAAAATAAATAAATTTGTAAGAAATGAAAGCTGTGTTGGCTGCTACTACTGTCCTGGCAGAGAATGAATTTCACTGCTGAAGAAAAATGCTCCTGAGAAAGTTATTTTTATTTTTTATTCCTACCAAAAGTAGCTCCAAGTTCCTTAGGAGACATGAGCTGGGTGGGATAGAGACTTAGAAAGACGCTGAAAATAGATCATGACATACTATATCTAGAGTGTGCCTAAATTAGTCCTGATTGCTTAACTTATTATAGTGGAATAAAAGCTGTACACAAAACATTATTATCTCAATAAAACTGACTAAAAATTAAAAGTTGTCATTCCAAAAGTTCTCCTTTGATCACCCTTATTAGCTGTAAAATTAGGTATTAAATTATAGAAAAATCAGCTTTTTGTTCTCTTTGTAAGTCAAGATATGAACTAGCAAAGATTTTTTTCTCATAGAGAGACTCCCCTCTGATCTCACAATAAATAAAAGCACAAATAAGGTTGAACTTAATAAGATGCCACAAAAAGAAATCATCACTACCATAGTTTTCTGGCTACAGATGTGAAAATGAGACTAGTGTTCATGAATTCATCAGTGTCAGCATTTTTCCTCTCAAGGTGAGAGAACTGCTTTCATGAGGCACACCAGTTGCTCAGTGTTCAGAGCATGGGTATGGTTCTAAAATGTTGGTAAGTAATATGGTCACAGAACACTTTTGTCTAATTGCCACAAATCCTAACCACTCAGTTCCCGCAGTACCAATGGTGCCATTTGTCATAAGCAACAAAAATGGGAGACAACTGTATTCGAACATCAATTAAAAAAAAAAAAGGATGACTCAGAACTAATATTGTCACTATAGGGAAAAAATAAAGAGAAATAAGAACAGTATAAAAGCCCTTGAACTAGGAGACCTGGATCTTGTTCTGAGCATAGCACTTACCTGTTAGAAAGGGAAGCCAAGCTCTCTGGGCCTCAGTTAGCTCATTTATAAAATGAGTACAATATTAATTTTGCTTCTCAGCCTGCATTGTTGTAAAGCTCAAATAAATAATGACTGTTAAAGCATGTAAAAAACCATAATGTACTTGACAGCGGTAAGCATGATTCCAAATTAATGGCAATAATTCTGATTATTATTACAGAGTCCTGGAATGCCCAACTCTGCATTTCTATCGAAGGTGGAAGCCTCTCATACACATCACATTGATGATTCTCTGAAGAAACATTCACATGGTCAAAGTGACACCCCAGTTTGGAGGGTCCTCATCAAATTAAACATAGAATTATCATATAACCAGCAAGTCTTCTCAAAAGAATTAAAAACAAGCATTCAAAAAAAAAACTATATAAGAATGTTCATAACATGACTATCCACAATAGCCAAAAAATATATAAATGTGGCACATAAATACAATGGAATATTATTCAGTCATAAAAAGGAAAGAAGCATTAATACCCAGTGGTGGTAGGGGAGGTAAAACCTTGAAAACATTATGCTAAATGAAAGAAGTCAGACATAAAGAGGCATATTACATAATTCCATTTATATGAAAGGTCCAGAATAGGCAAATACCTACAGACAGAAAGCAGACTGGTGGCTGCCAGGCCTTTGGGAAGGGGTAGTGGTGCATGATTGCTAATGGTACGAGGGTTTTCTTTGGGGTGATAAAAACGTTGTGGAACCAGATGGGGATGATAGTTGTACAACATTATGAATGTACTAAGTGCCACTGGACTATACACTTTAAAATTATAAAAACTGTAATTTTATGTTATGTAGAATATATCATAGCACAATAAAAAATTTGTTATTAAAAAATGTTGAGCCCTAGCTGGGTCACTAAATTGGTTAGAGAGTCATCCCGACACACCAAGGTTGTGGGTTTTACCCCGAGTCAGGGCGCGTACAAATATCAACCAATGGATGCACAAAAAACTAGAACAACAAATCTCTCTTTCTCTTTCTCTCTCTATCTCTATTGATACTTTTAAAATGTCAGTAAATAGAATTACACATTTCTAAATTGAATATAATTGCAAGGCCTTAAAAAAAGTTGAACCTCCAGTTTAAAAGTGGATTAAACTTAGAAAAATTAGATTCCCCTGTGGGTTAACAGCCATTTCACAGAACATTAATTGGATAATCCAGTAACTTATTCTAAGCACCCTCTAGAGCTGAATGTTTGTAAAGAGGACAATGAATTATGTAGATCAGTGGTTCTCAGCCATGATGTCAGAACACACGAATGGCTTTCAATCAATTGTATGAAAAGGCAAGAACTACATCTAGTATCTTGAAACTGTGTATAATCTACACTGCATCTTACCCATGAGAAACTTGCAAAATCACTGTGTAACTAGGTAGGAAGGAGCATACCTTATAGGAAAGAGGTTTGGAATAACTGATCTATATTATTCAGTATGAAATAGCTACAGTCCAGATAGTTCCAGATGGTTATTGAATATTTCCAGAATAATGTCAGGACAATTTTCTTGGAGCAGAGAACACCATGACACCATCACCAAGAAAATTAAACAAACCAAAGTCTTTTTCAGGCCTATTCATGATTATATCAAGAGATTTAAGAATTATTCTTTCATCCCACCCATTGGGAAATTCTACAGGCCACAGAGCTTTAATAACCTCTAGCAAAGTAATCAATAGCCCACTAAACACCCAAATAAAGTACTTCACAGGGAAGATACAGAGGAGATGAGACCAAGGCCCTATAAGCAACTCAAAGAAAATGGAAGAAATAAAACAGGAAAAGGGAAAAACAAAATGTCAGAGGCACCAAAAAATGATTCAAAAGTTTTTCAATTTTCTAGAGAAAGTCTGCAATTTTTCTGGAGAAGATTTTCAGCATGGGCATGACTAATTTCTTAATGTATGGATTTTCTCCCCTAAACCACATTTTGCACTAAATGCTTTATTTACCATTAACAGGTAAAATAAAAGTATTTGGAAATGCATTCCAACTTTTCTAATAAAGTGAAGGATCTCCCAAGAAGTGAGTCAATATTTTCATATAGCTAAATTTGTACAATTTTCAAGTAGATGTTGAAATTTGGAGATACATTTTATTTCTTCATTCATACGAAAACCAGATTTGGTGAAAAACTCAGGCAGGTCTATAAATTTAAACCTTCAGTCAGAGAAGGGAGACATCTACTGGTGGATAAAATAAAAAATGTTATATATGTTAATGGTAGATGTATTTATATCTATAAATAGTACTATAAATATATACAAATTCTACATGTATAATATTTGTATATATGTAGTATTTGTACATATTAGTATATTTATGTGTGTACACACACACACAATACACAAAACAAATACTCAAAGGCATTTTGTAGATAGTAAAAAGGACACAGTTAAAACATACTTTAACATATAGACTATGACCTGATGTACAATAAATAGTAAGACAGGAAAGATAGAAGCAAGCCCAGTCAGTGAATGTAACAGAAAACATCTCAGAAACCTTTGTTGATGAATAAGGTACAATCTATTTCTTCCTGAAGAAGAAATATTTTTCAACTTAATAAATTTTGATGTTTCATATGATTTTACTCCAATAGAGGAACTATACCAGATTACTATTTTTTGTTTACCTCCAACATTATTTTGGGTCATTTATGCATTTTATTTTGGTAAATATTTCTGTGAATCTTTATGTGTTTAATTCAGACTGATAATGTGCAAATGATATAATTTTTCTGGGTTAGCATCACAGAACATCGCTGTACCAGTGTGGACCAGCACCACAACCCTCCGCTGGCTGGATAGTCATGAGGCAGAATAATCCCTTCTCAACACACCAGGCCCCATGCCTTCTTGCCAGTTCTCTCTCTTTTCTAAAATGGGAGGAACAAAAAAAATCCTTTCCCCAATCAGCAATAATCTCTCTAAAGGTCTTTTAATTTCAGAAGTCATAAGTGTTAATTAGCTATTATTAAGTGCCCTCTGTATAAATTAACATGATGGATGAAAAAAATTAAGGCTAATGAAAAATGTAGCAATGCATGTATGTTTAAGTGACTATATTAAAAAGATGGCGGTCCCTCTGGACAGTAGCTAAGGCCCTCTGTTCTGTACCCTGACTTTATTATTATCTCTTACTGTCTTTCCTCCCACTGTTTTTTTTTTTTTTTTTAAGCATTAGGGCAAAGGCAAAATCTTTAACTTTTTTGATTCAATTACTTTACAATTTTATTTTTTTTAACTTGGAACGCTAAATTGCACACCTTATCCAATATGATCTTTTGAGGTAAAAACATTTTTTGTTTTTAACCTTCTGACTGGAAGTAAATGTCCTTTCTGTTTAAAAAGTGGTACATTTACACAATGGAATTCTATGCAAGAGAAAGAAAGAAGGAGCTCTTGCCCTTTCTGACAGCCTGAATGGAACTGGAGAGCATTATGCTAAGCAAAATAAGCCAGGAAGTGAAAGACAAATACCTTATGATCTCACCTTTTACAGAGACCTAATCAACAAAACAAACAAACAAGTATAATATAACCAAAGACGCTGAAATTGAGAACAGGCTGACAGTCACCAGAGGGGAGAGGGGAGGAAATTTCAGGAGAAAAGGGGAAGGGTTTAGAGCAACAAGTATAAAAGACACATGGACAAAAGCTAGGAGGGATGGAAATGGGAGGGAGGTGGGGAGGGCTGGGGCGGTGGGCTGGGATAGAAGTAAAAGACAGAAAACTGTACAAGAACAACAATTAAAATTTTAAAAAAAATTAAAAGATCAAATGCCTGTCTACTCCAGAGTGACTGGAAGGTGCTGTTCGTGGCCCAACAGGGGGCCTACCCTATGGGGCATCCAGGCTGGGGGGAGGCCCCACCCTCCCTCCTTTCATTTCCTTGCCTCACTCTGGAGTACTTGGGACATAATTAACAAAAGTTTTTCACACAAATTAAAATGGAACCTACACACCAATAACTTCTACTGAAAGTTAAATAATGTAAATTTGGCACTGAAGAATATTAGGGTTATTTAGAGAAGGTTCTTTGTGTTTTACTGAAGTATGTAGGATTGTCACAATGAGAACAGTTCTATAGTTGAAGATTTAGGGCATCTAAAGACCACACTATGACCTAATTCAATGCAGATATTATACCATTTTCAAGAATAACTATGTATGTTGTCAATGGATTCTAGACTTTATAAGGTATATAAATGTCTAATCACTATGTTGTACACCTGAAACTAATATAAGAATGTAGGTCAACTATAATAGAAAATGAATTAAAAATAAACAAATAAGAATAAAAAGTGGTCAAAATCATGAGATAAAACTATTAGCATGTTAGAGATAAGTGTTCATCTAAAAATATAAGCAGAGCTCTGACAGGTGTGGTTCAATTGGTTGGGTCTTGTCCTGCAAAGCGAAAGGTCTCCAGTTGGATTCCTAGTCAAAGCATAGGCCTAGGTGGTGGGTTTGGACCCCAGTTGGTGCACACAGGAGAGGGAACCAATCAGTGTTTGTCTCTCACATCAATGTTTCCCTCCCTCTCTTTCTCCCTTCCTTCCCCTTTCTCTAATTTTTTTTTTAAAGTATAAGCAGGGATTCTTTCATACAATGCATGAAATAGATATTAATTTTATTCTATAGATAATTGGAAAGGGAGGCACAACTATATTCGTAATTTCTTTAAAAAATTTCACTTTATCCAAAATCAATTCTTACCCTCAAAATATAAAAATCCTTGTCTTATGATTTTGGTAAACAATGAAAGAGCAACTATTTTATGTATGTTTCTTAAAGATTACACCATTTTGCAAACTTGCCAACCTTTTCAAAGGCATCAAAATAACTTTAAATTTGGACCTTTAAATTCTCTAAAATGGTTCTGAACACCCAAACTATCTTCACAATGTCCATAGTGATATATTATATGTAGACAATAAACAGCTTGTCTATCTGTCATATTGATGGTTTGGGCAGACGTGTCTCCATCTTCTTTATCAATCTCCCTCTCTGCCTCCCATATCAATCTCTCTCTTTTTGAATACTTAAGAAGCCAGTGATGGTGAACATTTGCAATGCTATGTACTACCTTACATTTGCTTTTTGGGGCAATGTTTCCTTTGACACACAGCACTTCGGGGTATTGTGACTTGTGTCTGTTTAACCTGTTCCATTGTATTTTTATGTTCTCTTATAGCTCTGCGCTTTCTGCAGATGGTCACTCCTTGTTTAAAGGTGTCCTAACATGTACGCAGGGTGACTGCTGCACTTGCTGTAGAGGTGGCTGCATTAATTAGCTCACTGCCTTTTCAGTGGGAGAATGTTCTGCAGCTGAGAACAGCAATGCATTTATGAGGTACATTAACATATTGCTTGTAGGGACAAAAGGAAGAAAGAGAGCTGAGTGATGGGAGACAAAGATAGGTTCAAAATTATTTCAAAATTGTTGACTGGTCTGGTCAGATGCAAGGGCACTGGGTGCTAGAAGGATCTGGTAATTTGTGCCAACCTCTTCCGCCAAATGAGAGAGCAAGAGGAGCCTCTATTTAAAGGAAGATGCTGTAAAAGAATCAATTTAATAATTAGATTTGGAAAAACAAAGTAATTTAGTGTAACTTCTGCTTTTATATCATTTATAATGCCTGTAGATCTACAGTTATATCTTATTATGGAAACAAATAGTGCAAGATTGTTGTAGAATGTACTAAATGTCTTCCTCACTCAAACAAATCCCTTTTAAAGTGGAAGCACTGCAAGATTAGGGAAGGACACAATTTCACTTTTAAAAAAGAATAGATTGGCTGTGTCATAACATGGTATTTGAATCTTAAAAATGCTTCTGGTGCTCCCAAGTGTTTTCATTAACATTTTCCCCCAAAAGGAAGTCATAATTAAGTGATCATTGAGGTCGCAACATTGCTACTATGAGAAAGTGAAAAAAACCTTCCAAGGCAGAGAGATATATTTATGGTAAATTTCAATGAAGTGTAATTTAAAATGAAAACTAGAAAAAACTCAGATGTTTTAAAAATATCTCATTCTGGTAAATTATTGTGGAGAAAGAACATGTCATAGAAATCCCAGCTGGGCAAGGAAAAGTATCTGTCTCTCAGCACACTTGGCCATAGCCCAGATGCGCTCTCTTAAATTTTATACTCTTAAACTCTACTCCATGTAAATAAACAGGTATTTAGACCTAGCACTTTTCAGTGAGCAGGTAACAGTTTGGGAAAAGGAACTTAATGTACCTTCCTATCTTACCTTTCCACACATGAATCTTCTCTCTGGTTGGCCCAAGGTATCCATTCTGTTGGCTGGGATGGGGTGTCAGTTGGGCAGGATTACCATTGCTATAGACAAGTGGTCTTCATGTATGGTCCCCACAACAGAAACATCAGCATCACTGGAACCATTAAACATGGAAATTCTCAGGCCCCTCCCAGTCCTAGGAAACAGAAACTCTGAGGGTGAATTTTAGCATCACGTGTTTTAACCAGCCATCCAGGTGATTCCAATTCGTGTTTAAGCTTATCTGTGACTAACAGAATCAAAGGAAAAAGAGGAGTACACATGGAATCATTATTTTGTTTCTGACACCAAATAGAATTTGGCAGGACAACAGTCCTGAAAGGCTAGGATGTTTGAGGACAAAACGATTTTCTAAATCTCTAGATCTCATTTAACAACTCAAAGGTTCAGCCAAGTGAGTAGATCATACCTTTTTTTTTTTTTTTTTTTTTTGATTAGGAAAGTCACAAGTAAGGGAAGTATGAGAAAATTCCTCCCATTGCTTCCACAAGAGACCATGAAAAGAGAAAGTCAGACGAAGAAAGAGAGGAGATATACCTGGATATCACCATCCTGGGGCCTCTGAAGACATGGCCCTTTGAATGCTAAGGGCCAAAGGGCTCTTGCTGTAGCTGGCAGAGCTCACTTCATCATGGTTAGGAGGATGTGATGTTGTAGGTGGGCAGAGAGAGGGTCTACTTTGCATTCCCCAGCTCCCCCTGGTCTCCATGTAGTATTGACAATGGATTGAGAACCAAAGGGCTTTCCATGGGGCCCAGCGTGGTTGAGAACAAGCTGACCTCGAAGCTGAGCCTGCAGGGTGGTTAGCCTGAGACACAGCAGCCACTCAAAAGGGTCTGCTGCACCCATAAGAACAGGGGGCAGGCTGAGTTCATGTGGAAGTTCACAGGCTCCAGTCCTGAACTTACACCATGCTTTGAAGGCTACAGCATATCACACACACAAATGCACACCCAGGCAGATATATTGGCTAAATAAGGAATTAAAAGCAAAATATGCAGAATTATATCACATAAAATAATTGTTAAGGATAACATACACAAATTAGAAATTTTATATTATTTTATATGGAATATAGAAATTAAAACTGGAATATGTTGATGCACTTAATTCTTCCAACAAAATATTTCCATGGTCAAAAAAGACCATGTGCCTATGTAAGACAGCTTTATGGGATAAAAAATATGGGCAGCTCCATCACCCAGGATTCGGGCTCAGAGCTGCACATGACACCAAGCATCTGCTCTAAGAACTAACACCTTTCAAGCACCAGAGAGACACCTCACTTGCTTTGTCATGTGTCCTTAAAACAAGATGACTGCTTCCCAATGTCATGATGATTTGAGATGGTCCCACTGCTGATGCTAGAGATGGACACCACTTCACAGCAGAGGCATTTTGAGCAGCAGAAGCGCTCAGTGTATCACATTCTTCCTCTTGGTAGGAATACAATAGAATTCCTGCCTAATGAGGTCCCATTTCCTAAAACATTCTGTATTCTTGCTTCTCATCCTGCTCCAACTTGTGATCCCAGAGCACTCAAGAGCAAACTCAGTATCCACAGCAGATGTGTATGATAAACGGGAGACATAGCAAGCAATGATGTTCTTTTTTTAATTATATTTTATTGATTATTCTATTACAGTTGTCCCATTTCTCCCCCATCATTCCCCTCCACCCTGCACACCCCTTCCCACCCACATTCCCCCCTTTAGTTCATGTCCATGTTTCATAAGTTCTTTAGCTTCTAGTTTTCCCACACTATTCTTGCCCTCCCCCATCTATTTTCTACCCACCATCTATGCTACTTATTCTCTGTACCTTTTCTCCCTCTCTCATCCTCCCACTCCCCTGTTGCAAACCCTCCATGTGATCTCCATTTTGGTGTTCTTGCTCCTGGTCTAGTTGTTTGCTTAGTTTGCTTTTGGTTTAGGTCTGGTTGTTAATACCTGTGAGTTTGCTGTCTTTTTACTGTCCTTTTTTTTATCTTCTTTTTCTCAGGTAAGTTCCTCTAACATTTCATATAATAAGGGCTTGGTGATGATGAACTCCTTGAACTTGACCTTATCTGAGAAGCACTTTATCTTCCCTTCCATTTTAAATGAAAGCTTTACTGGATAGAGCAATCTTGAATGTAGGTCCTTGACTTTTGTGACTTGAAATACTTCTTTCCAGCCCCTTCTTGCCTGTAAGGTTTCTTTTAAGAAATCAGCTTACAGTCTGATAGGAACTCCTTTGTAGGAGACTCTGCCTTTATCCCTTGCTGCTTCTAGAATTCTCTCCTTCATTTTAATATTGGGTAATGTAATTATGATGTGCCTTGGTGTGTTCCTCCTTGGGTCCACCTTCTTTGGGACTCTGAGCTTCCTGGACTTCCTGGAAGTCTATTTCCTTTACCAGATTGGGGACGTTCTCCTTTGTTATTTGTTCAAATAAGTTTTCCACTTGTTAGTCTTCCTCTTCCCTTTCTGGTACCCCTATAATTCGGATGTTGGGACATTTAAAGATGTCCTGGAGGTTCCTAAGCCTCTCCTCATTTTTTTGAGTTCTTGTTTCTTCATTCCTTTCTATTTGGTTGTTTCTTTCTTCCTTCTGGTCCACTCCATTGATTTGAGTCCCAGTTTTCCTCCCATCACTATTGGTTCCCTGTGTGTTTTTCTTCATTTCACTTAGTGTAGCCTTCATTTGTTCATCTAATTTGTGAGCAAAATCAACCAATTCTGTGAGCTTCCTAATCACCAGTGCTT